>JAVCKV010244836.1:0-46305 GCA_032274145.1 Herpochondria borealis | reverse complement strand
TTTCACCAAGCTCAATTTCTTTAAAAGCGATATACATCTCTCTAGCAGCGATTGATTTGTCCATTTTTCCACAACCAGTACAGAATCCAGGAATGGCTACTTTGTTGATTTCTTTATGCTTTCGAGCCTGAAGGAGTGTCGCTTTCATTGCCAAATAGGCATTAATAGACGTAGGGATGTTGAAACTCATTGGAACGCGCATTGTTGGGGCAGAAATTAGAAATGGTATTTTGCTAAAATCGGTCTCAATAACCATCGCTTTTCCAACAAGTAACTCTCGCTCAGGAAGACTTCTAATCATTTTCTGAAGCTTAAATTGAAGCCCCCAACCTAAATACATCGAAATGGCATAGTCAATTCCACCATCCATGAAACCAAAGGAATTGGCTGGACTGACAAGTGCATCGCAAGAAATTTTAGAAACATCTTCTTTTAGAATAGTTACGTTTTCAATATCAGAAAAATATTCCTTCCAAGCGTTAATCATTTCAATATTCCTATCAAACAGGATATATTCCATTATTTTCGTTTTAATATAGGCTATATTAAGCTTTGTCATCATAAATTGCAGAAACAAAAAGCCCATTAGAAAAGGCTTTAGGATCAATTTGACTTTGAAAGATAACCCCTTTGAGTTGTCCCTCTAGTAGCATTCTACAAGATTCTGCCAAAGGAGCAGCAGTTGTCGTTTGAATTGCTCGAAGCGTATGGTGACCAATTTTTTTAGGATAAATATGATATACTTTTTCTCTAGAACGAAGAACCTTGTCTTGATCAAAACCAATAACATTACTGTGCATAACAACTACATCTTCCTCTAATCTTGGAACTTGGTTTTCCATTGTTTTTTGAAGCGCGTTAATTTGTGTTTCTTTATGATCAATAGAATTTATAATGCCATCTACCCAAGCATAATGTCCAGGATAGCGAAGCGTTTTGTAGTCTAGGTTTTTGACTTTTCCAGACAACGCATCTGGTAAATCAGCTGCACCTCCAGAAGTTAAATCTGCTTCGTAGGTTTTTCCATCAATCACAATCAATTCACGTTCAGCCAAAGAGGCGTGGAGTTGTGTCTTATAATCACGAACCACAATAGCATCTTTGATATATTCTGTAGCAACTCCAACAGGACTCCATGTAAAACCATAAAAATGAGGAGCAGAGGCATTCTTCGTTAAAGCACCGACTTTCATTCCAATATATTCGACTTGCTCATTACCTGTTTCTGCAACAAAATCTTGATATAATCCATTGGCAACAACATTAATGAAACCAGGTGCAAGGCCAGTTTGTAGGATGAAACCCGTTTCAGCATCTTTGGCCAATTCAATGATTTCATTTGTTTCTTGAACGTATTCCGTTAAATTAGCATAATGCATGTTAAACTTTTTGGCAAAAGCAGCCATGCGTGGCGCTAAAGCTCCTGGCAAACAATCCAAAATAATATCGCACTGCTCGAAGACCTGTTCCATCGCATCATTGATCCCTTCAAAAGGCATGATAAAGGATTCGACTTTTGCCTTTTTTGTCAAACCAGCCTTGATCCAATGGATGGCTTTTTGTGCTGCTTCGGGAAAGGCATCGCCAATATAAATATCAGGTGTAACCGTACTCAATTCTGCCAACATAAGTGCAACAGCTTGTCCAATACCTCCTGCGCCAACAATAGCAATCTTATATTTTTTAGTCATCTTTTTTAAGGTTGTTGTTTGTTTTGAAATAAGACCTAACATACACTCACTAAGATGCAAAAAAAAATGCTTTTGGCAAAACTCAAGAACCTATTCTAACGTATTGAGTAAAAAAAAGAGACAGCTTTGGGGCTGTCTCTTCTGTACTCAACCAAAATACGATTAGTTGAATATTTAAATAACCACTATTTAAGTTTTCTTTATGTTTAGTTAGTAAATTGAAAAATGATTAATACCAAGCCGCACACTTGTTCATATTTGCTTTTTGAATTTCGTAGCCATGCTCTAATTTTTTGACGGCATTGATTTTTGTCGTTTCATCACGCAATGGGAAAAGTTCAGGGATACTTCCAATAGACCACCATTGCCATTTTGAGTCGGATGGTTTCTTTCGAAAATCTAAAGGAATAATTTCTACTTTTCCATCTGTTTTTTCGACCGCAGCAAAACCTTGTGCGGTGTTGTAATCAATCTCACTATCATTTGGCCAAGGTTTCATAATGTCACCGCCTGCACTGAGTGTTGTTTTAAGGACTTTACCATATTTAGCAAGGTCACTATAATTGGTCATTTTATCTTTTGCTTCGCTACAACCACTCATGTCAGGATAAGTGACTGTGGCTAAATGTTTTGCTTCTAATGCGTTGTAATAAGCATTAAGTTTGTCTTTGTTCGCACCAGATAAATCAATTTTGATTCTACCAGCCGCCATTTCTTTGCTCAGACCATATCGAATCGGCACATCGATCACTTGCGAAGGTTGATAACGCAGCCATTTTACCAAATTCAATAAGGGCATGTATTCAACATGAGAACTATAATTCAAGCTATTGACATCAGGAAAAAGATTAAACATATAAAAAGCTTTGTCGTAAAAAGCCTCTTTGGTAGCTCCTTTGTTGAACATTGGTTGACTCGTAAACGTATACGCTGCTCCAGCAGGAAAGGGTTTAAGCAATTTTGACTTTTTGTTCTCAGGATTAATTAATAAAAGCGATGGAATACCGCCCGCATCTTTGTTGGTAGCAGTAAAGTAGCCAACAATATAAGCGGGTTGACCAGGAGTAATGACTGTGATAATATCAGTTTCTTTTTCTGCGCCAATGCTAGGTTTGTTTTTGAAAACAACCACTTCCTCTAAATGTGTTTTGTGGAAATTACCTGTAATCATTTTTCCAAACCCTTCAATGGTCGTGTGATAAACTTTTTCAGTTTCTTCCTTCAACTCTTCGATACGCAAATCGTCTGGGAATAGGGCATGAGCCATTCGTCCTCTACGAACCGTTAATTTAGCTTTGCCATACTTGTTTCTAGGATGCTCATTTTCTGTTTCATTAATAGACGAACGAACATTATTAATGACACGGCTTTTATCTTTGATCAAACTAGCTTTGAATAAACAATAGGCTTTATAAAATTCAAGAAACTTATTTGTTTCAGAGCCTGTAGGCGGATCTTCGTCCACACCAGCAACGGCTGCAAAAGGATAATCTGCTAAGTTGCTTTTTGTGATGGCATTATAGCCAGATGTGGGTAGTTTTTTAGGATATAATTTAAAGAATTCAGGATGTTTTTCAGAGTCCTTTTTTATTTTTTTAGTTAATGCTGGGAAATCCAACCGTTCCAATTTGTCTAGAAAATTATTGTCCCATGATTGTTGAGCCGTTTGACTCAAGTCATTTTGCATTAACTTACGCTTGGCATCAAGCATCGCAGCTACTTCACCAAACGTTAATCTTTTTTCCGTTTGTGCGTTTAAATTATCGGATATAAATAAAGCAACAAATAGCAAGATTAAAATATTATTTTTCATGTTGATTCTTATTAATTTGAGTTATGCGAAAGGAATTAAAAGAAGGACAAATCGCTGCCATCAGCTTGTTCGTTGACGGTTGCGAACTTTTTAGCCATAGATTTATCTTCGTCGTGGCGATAAAAAAGCAGATCGTAAGTCATGTTACGAGACAATTCAATCGTTAAACTTTTACTTGGCAAAACTTCTTTGATGTTTTCAGAAAGCGATTTATGATCTTTTTGAATGACATAAATTGTTTTAGAGTCGTTGGTGTTGTTCAATTTTACGTTGAAATAACGAGCGGCATGTTTGGCTGCGGCTTCTTTTTCGCGCTGATCTTCGTAAGCTTCCTGTGTTGCATTATTGGCTGTGTTGCGAACGGCATCGGCATCTTCGAATAAAGGAATTAGGGCTTGATATTGTGCATTTGTACCATCGTTGACAAAAGAAATAGTTCCTTCGTTAATACAAGTACTTGTTCCGCCATGAGCCACATCAAGCTTTAATGAAATAAGATGTTCGCCAGTACCTAAGGCGCAAAGTGCTTGCGCAAACGCAGCGGTGAAACTACCATTAGGGGTGGTCAAAGCAGGATTAGCAATCAGCCAAATATTGGTACCATTCATATGCTCCATTTGGAAATTATGTGCGGCAATTGTCTGTCCGTTGTGATCCATAGACAGCGTAAATTGAACATCTGAAAAGGATAAGCTATTGCTATCTACATAACTTTTTGCATCGCTAAAAAGCTCGATAGTAATGCCATCAGAAAATTTAGAATCTGCTCCAGATGTTGCCATAATAGGTGCGCCATCTACAGGCCACAATAAAAATTTGAGTTCGTTTGACATAAGGTGTTATTTTTGAATAATGGTTATTTATTGGAAATGCTCTAAGAGCAATGTTGATACAAAGATGCATCAAAATAGGAGTGGGGGCAACCCCGAAAAGTCGGGATTTAGGCCTACGGGATTTTACGGATAGGCCATTTAGAAGTTGACAGTGAGCATCAACATATGGCTGTGTTCTATGTCATTTCCTGCACTAGTAATTTTAGATTGAACTTCAATACTATATAAGGGGACTTCTTTTGCGCCAGCTTTAAGTTCCTCTATCAAAGAGTACATACCTTTGACAGCACTGATGACATCTTTTAGAGCAAGAGTTTTGTCTAAGCCCTCTACCGCTTTATCGTACTCTTTAAGTGCTTTTTCGAGCGATTCGCCTTTTTTTATAAGAACTTTTTGAATGGCATCAGACGGTTTTGCATTATAGACCTTTACTGTGGAGTCGTGAGAAAGGCTAATTTTTGCTTTATGTTGGGTAAGATTTGGATCGAGTTGTTGTTGGTCATTTTCCGAAAGCCCTTGTTCTTTCAAGGCTTTGTTCTTAATCTCACCAAAGGAATATTGAGCCTTTAGTTTTAGGTTAAAATAGTCACTGTCATTGACTTTTATAGAAAGCCCAAACTCCTTTTCATACGAAGCTGTTAAGTCTATAACTATTTTTCCTGTTTGCCATTCAGCAGGGAATTGCAAGCGCAGGTCGCTATAAATATTCAGGTCAAGGTTGAAGTTTTTAGATCGAAAGATTAATGTAGTAAAGTTTCCTGTTTCTGCTTCTGGCATCGGCAGTTTTTGGAATTGAATGCCTTCTTTTGTAGCAATTTTTAGAATGAATTCTTTAATCAATTCATCGGCCATCATGGTTATTTTTACTTCTTGTTTGAGCTGATTAACAACCTCTTCGACGTTCATTCCATCTTGAAGATGAGCTTCAAGCCACTGCTTCACTGAAACTTCTTCTTTTTCATAAAGATCAGTATTTATGATTGTTAACTCATGTTGTTCTTCTGAATTAGGAAGCTCGCCATTGACAAGGAATTTTACAGGTTCGGGCGTTTTTGTTGGATCTTGTTTTTTATTTTGATTAATAGCTATTTCTTGGTCAGGGAAATGGTCGTTTTTGAGACTTGTTATTTGTTCTTTTGCTAAGGTAATTTCAAGCATTAACGTATCTATATCCTTTTGCTCTTCTTTGGTAACGATGCCATCTTGTTTAGCCTCTTTTTGCATCGTTTCTAGTGCTTGAATAAGGACATTAAGTTCCTCTTTCAACGTTTTATTGTGATCACTCATGATGATGTATTATTAGGCCTCATTAGTAAATTCAAGTAAATATAGTTCTGGGCTGAATTTTCTAGTAGTACCATCAAAATCATCAATAAGAATTTTATTGAGCACCGCATCTTGTCGAAACTTGTAAACTATTTGTCCTCCAACCTTTATATGTGTAAATTCTTGTTCCACACTTTCTCCAGAAGAGTTTTCATTTGAATTGGCCGTTTTGTTTGTATTTGACCAGCCTCTAGAACGACTCCGACTGAATTTATCTTCCACTTTACCTACTGCTTCTAATCCAATTGTTAGCTCCGCACTATCTGTTAATTCACCATTTTTATTGCGTTCGTGCTCCGAACCATTAGAATTACCTTTGTTTATTTGAGCGGTAACTTTTTCGCCTCTAACAACTACTTCCCAATCCAACTTAAGAATTAAGTCATTTTTTCCGACAAATTCAGTACTTGTTTTAATGTCCATGCTCTCTAATAAGCTAGGTTTATCACTTGTTTTAACACTGACTAATTGAGGCCGATCGTCGCCTGCTTCTAAAACAATATGGTATTTGATCGGGTCATTTTCAATTCTTTTTTGGATTAATTTATGTTGTTTATTTGGCTGCTTTTTCCAAATGGTAGCATTTAAAACTAGTGGGAAAGTGGTTGTTTCTTTTTTTGCTACTTTATCCTCTTCTTCTAAAGGCATTGTTTTTTCATACCAAGAATGTAAATACTCTATATTTTTATCAATGGATTCTATATATTGATTCATGTCTTCCTCATTTTCTTTTTGAAACTGACGAATTAAACCAACCTCATTAAGAATTTTATCAAGAGTTTCTTGATTCTCACGAAGGATGACCGTATTTTTATGTGCCACTTCATTTACATCTTTCCCTAAAGCTTGAAATTTTTGATGATCCTCAAATTTAGGATCAGTAAAAAGAACACATAAATCATAGAGTTTGGGCCATTCTTGGTACAAGGAATCATTCTCTGTTTCTAATTCAGAGGCCTTTTTTTCTATAGTTTCAGCTTTTGTTAGAATATCTTTTATGTATTTTTTGTTCTTGGTATAATAAGGTTCTAATGTTTCGAAATGTTTTTTTCTTTTAGAAAAAACGTCATCATCAAAATTATTGATCATTTCGATTCTTTTTTGCTGAAAGGAGGCACTTAATATTCTTTTATCTGCTAGAGAAGCGATTTGGCTTATTTTGTTTTCCCTATCTTGATTTAATTTTTCGAGATTTTTTTTGTGCTTCACTATCGCATCAGTAACCCATGCAGCGTATGCTTCTCTTTCTGCTGAAATATCAGTATTTAACTCTTTTTTTACTTCACGACACTCTAGGAGCATATTATTTAAATTGTTAGCCATGGTATATTTTTTTTATTGTTGATTTGATTTTTAATTAAAAGAACTGTTCACTTTTTTTGTTAAATCTGCTGTTTGTGTGACTAATTCTGCCATCTTCTTTTCAATCCACAGATGGAGTTTTCTTCCTCCGCCATGTTTTGCAAGGATTTTTTGCATTTTAGCGTTTAATTCTACAGCATTTTTTAAGCTTTGTGTCCCTTCTTTAATCAAACTATGAAGTGCCTCAATTCTTTTGTTTAAAGTACGAATTTGGACCTGACACTCATCTTCGATAACTTTTTCTAATCCGTTTAGCATTGGATTAAGATTATTGTAAATTGAATCTCCAATAGCATCAAGTTTGTCGGAATATGTTTTTGGGTTAAACTCTGCACCTTTGTTAATTATTTCGTTTATTTCTTTTTCAATTGCATTAATTGAATCGTTATTTTTTTTGAATTCCTTTATGAAACCTTCAGGTAGTTTTATTTCAGTTATTATGCCTGCATTATCCTTCTTTAGTTCATTAATCTCCGCCCGAACGATAGCTATTTGTTTTAAAATAGGGGCTATTTTATCGTTTTGGAGGTCATCATCAATTTCATCCTCTCTTAATGGTTTCTCAAGTTCATTTAGTTTAATTAATTGTTTTTCTAAGAGATCTATTAGCTTTTGGTTATCCGTTGCCATGATTATTATCTAATTTGGGTGATTTTTGTTGAATTAGTTAGAAGGTGTTTTAACCAGTTTTTTTCTTATTCTAGCGACTTCTTCCATAATGCTTTTTAGTGTTTCCTGAGCAGTTGAAATTTTCTTCGCAATAGGCGTAATAATTGCTTCTTTCTTAGAAGAGGAATCGTTTGAAATAGTCTCTTTTAAAGTGGCTATTTTTTTTATTAACGATTCAATTTTTTGCTTGCAATTTTCCTGAGTTTTATCGTTCAGTTTTTTAGCAAATTTCTCTAATTTGTTTAATGAATGGATGAAAATCTCTAGATGTGCTAGAAGTTTATCTTTGATTTTGTGCAAATTTCCAGACTTAAGAACTTCATCGTATTTATCTTGTATTTTCTTTATTTTTAGGGTTAATTGATGAACGCCTTTTTCAAAAGCTGGCGGAATTGCAACGTCATTCTTTTTATTAGATTTTATTTCTATTTTTTTAGCTACTTCCTTAATTATCCCACGCATTACATCCAACATTTCCTGCTCATCTGGATCAATCTTTCCATCATTTGCTAAAAAATCCTTTTCATAACTTTTAAGCTCTAGTTTATAATCCTCCAATTGCGTTTGCAATTTTTCTATTTTAGGATTTGCCATTTTAATTTTTGTTTGATTTGGTTATTTAATAAGGTGTTGCGTTTAACCTAATTTGGCCTGAAGCTTCTCTAATTGTGTCTTCATTTTAGCCATTTTGGTCTTGATAACCAGTTTCTTTTTTGCCCATTGTGGGGCTTTACTTTTTGGAGTAGGGTCTTCTTGGTTAACAGTGTCAACAGGTTGTTCGTTTGAAGAATTTTGTTTGTTTTCAGAGGTTTTGTTTTCTGCTGTATCTGAATCCTCTTTGATTGGAATGAATCGCATGATTTGACCACTTTTAGCGACCAAATCATAGCCAATATTCTTGATGTCATTGGCGAGCGTGCCTTTTTTTGTTTTTCCGCTTACCTGAACACCAGGTCTTACAGCCATGTAGCAAATCTTGTCTTTAGATTTTGCAAACTTTAGAACGCCACTAGCATGGCCTTTGATTTTTCCATTGATTTTATCTAGCTCTTTTAGGAAAAACTCTTTTTGCTCCAAAAGCGTTTTTTGCTTTGCCTTTGCTTTGGGAATGGCCTTTTTTACTTTAGCTAATGCTGTTTTTATATCCGTACCGACGGGGAATTTGGAGCCTAATAGAAAGTAACTTTTTTGTCCCATATTGAGGTACATGAACTTCTTAGGACCTTTGACATCAAGCTTTGGAGCACAATCTTTGAATAATTTTATAGGCTTGGCAATTTTACCTTTTTCAATCAGTTCAAAAATACAATCCATGATTTTTGGCTCGATATCAAATTCTTTGCATAATTGGCTTTTACTTGATTTTAGATCTGCAATTTTCATAATTGGATAGAATTTTAATTGGTCTTTAAATAATGGTTATACCTCAAAGATAGGGCAAAGAGGACGGCAGCGAAATACCGAAAATTAGGCATATTGAGCATCCGTAACTTTACGGATGCCTTGCCTAAAACAAAAAAAAGAAGCTGTTCCAAATGGAACAACTTCTAGACAAGTCTTCAGTATTATTAATGAAAGGGTCTGTAAAAATATAAAATGACATAAATTAGCACAATGTCTTATTCTTTTGAACCAATAGACTAGTCTGCGAAATCCATGTCAAAAACAAAGCAGCGATAAGAGCTTTTACTCTTGGTTACTTTGATTAATAACCATTTTTATTTAGGGTTGAATTAATTCTTGTAAGCGTTTTACTTCATTAGTAAGCTCTATAGTAAGTAGTCGAAGAGCCTTTATTTCCTCGGCAACTTTAATTGTTTCATCCTCTGTCACAATATGAATTTCGCTACCATTGGCGTTGAGGAAAATGGTGTTTTTATCCTGTCGATTCTTTAACATGATCGTACCTCCAATATTGGGAGAACCTAGCAAAAGACTACCACTTCTCCCATCAAGGTGTACCGATTTGCCTAGTTGTACCATACCTGACAAACCATTGAAGTCAATAGTTTGTTGTCCTAGATGATTGTTGAGGGATAATTTGCCATATTTGTTTTTGCAACCAATTGTGATTTCTCCTTCGTCTCCATTAAGATGAATGCAAGGGTTTTCATATTTATCGGTAACAAAAAGATCCCCTGCTTGTAGATCCCCTCCAACAGTAATACTTGCTTTTGTTCCATCTAAACGGAGCATCGTCTTATTTTCTTTATTTTTAATGAAAAGTTCACCCGCTTGCCCTTTGTTGCCTAAGCTAAGGCTTCCCCAAAGTCCATTCATTTGAATGGGCTCAACTCCTTTTTCTCCAAGCTTAATTTGACCTGTAAGGCCATTGATTTGAATAAATTCTTGCCCTGTACTAGTTTTGAGCGAAATCTTTCCAGCTTGGTTTTTCGCCCCTAAAGATAAAGTGGCACTATTGCCATCAATGTTTGTAGTAGTAATACCTTTGTAATTTTTAATAAAAAGATTGCCATCCTGACCAGTCGTACCAAGGCTAAGTTTTCCATGACGACCATTAAGATCTAAGGTAGGCTTGCCTTTGTCGTTATTAAGAATAAGAGTGCCACCATTTTTACTTTTTGCATCTCCTAGGATCAATTTAGGAAAATCTGTACTAAAGGTTATCGTATCACGTCCTAAGCTATTTTTAATAGACAAGGTGCGATCTAGAGGATTTACCTGTAAAAAAGTTGTTTCTGTATTTTTGTTTTTGAAGGTTGTAGCGTCACTGATGATTTCAACATTTGAGTTATCTAATTTTATATCGCTATTCATGATCAGTTTATTTGTTGGTTTGAAGATTAATTTTTTTGAGAATTGCAACTGCTTTTTTTTCTTCTCCGATCGTATGGAGAATATTGGCTGCTTGTTCTTTTAAAAAAGGACTTTTATGCCTTGCAATTTTCAAGGCCAAGGTTTTGGCGCTTGTTTTTTTGTTGCTATAGACATTTGCCCATGCTTTTGCAAAAAGAATCGTTCCCTGTTTTTTTTGTGTTGGACTAAACTTGCGCTCTAGTTTTTTGAGTGCTGATTTAATTAATGTTGGATCTCTGTACCTCAAGCCTAAGTCCACCAAAGAAGATTGCCCCAATGTTTTCATGATAACAGCCGTTGTAGAACGTTTTCTAGACTTGGCCAAAATTTGAAAATAATCTAAGCTTTGTTGTAGTTGTGGCGGGTTTTTGATATACCAAGCAAGGCTATATCGTTGTGCTACAAATTGTAAGTAAGGATTGTTGGGATGCTCTTTTAAGGCTGAACGAATTAAATCCCGTGTTGCAAAATGGACATCTGTACTAGATTGAGTCAATTTAACTTTGAAGGGGATCGCCTTTCTCCATCCATAGGCAATGATCATAGCTGCTTCGTAAGTACCGTCATCCCAACTCATATAGCCCTTGTCTCGAAGCGCTTGGTAATAACTGATGTCAGCCATTAAGGAACCTAAAATGTCGGCAACTTTATCGTCCAATTCCAATTTGGCAATAGGAGCGGCAGACAACTTGTTTTTTATAAAAGGGTGCTTTAAGGTTTCTTCTGCAATATCAGGATGTTGCTTGAAAATTTGATAAGCAGTATGCACCATAATTTTTTTAAAAACTAGATAGGCATTTGTAGATGCTGTTGTACTATTATAATAGTGGAATACTTCTTTTGGATTCCCCGAAAGATGAAGCAAGACAGAAATAGCCATTTCGATGGGATTCCAATAATGCAAGTCGTTGCTATGAACCAGAGAAATACTTGTTTCTGAAATCGCAGTCTGTATAGTAGATAATTTTATAGGAGTCATGATGATTCGTTTATGCTGTTTTTTAATGCAACCTTAACTGTCCAGGTGTAGCTAGATGGATCACCTTTTCCAGTAATGTTAAAGCGAATAAATTCATTATTACTGGTAGTAGATTCTTCAATAAGATTCTTGTAATTAGATTGAGCGATCTGAACTTTCAAATCAGCGAGATGATCCAGTCCTCTTGCAACGATTCCAATATCATTGAGTTTTTTATTATACCAATCCCTCCCATACCATTCTACCCCTGACCCTCGTATAGCAAGAGGCATATCATCTAGTACCCAACACAATATCTTTTTGTTTGTGGAAAAACTGCCCCAGAAGGCATTCCAGTATCCATTCACTCCATAATAAAGATGCCATTCGAAGGGCGTGAAATTCAATGCGTGATGATGAATTTTTTCAAATGTTATCTCATATTGTTTTAGTTGATGATTTCCTAATTCACTCCAGCCGCATTCTAGAATGGCATAATAGCCAACAGGGATGTCTGGCATTGTACTAAGGTCAATTTCTACATCAAAAAAAGCAGGCTGTCCATCTAGAGCATTAACCAAGGTAAAGGTAGGCTGAAAGGCTGCACCAGTTGTTTGAGGAGGATAACCCTTTGTTTTATTCCAAATACGAAAGGCTCGTCCGTTGCTACTATTGGGGTTGTCTTGTTGGGCTAGTTCAAGAAAATCATTTAATTCGGTATAATTTTTTACTGAAATAGATTCGCAGAGTTTAATGTTAAATTCTAAGGTAGCTGTAGCACTAGGACGTTCTACAGGCGGATACAACTTAAATTTAAGAGGTCGTTTTTTTAAATTAGTCGGCCAGCATTCTTTTGAATCATCTGTTAGTTCATCAGGAACGGTTGAAAATTCTCTAAACCATCTGGAATTTGAAGCTGTCGTGAAACCGCCAGACAAACCCATGCCAACAATAGCTTGGTTGACAGGAACCATCGTGTTGTTATTTCCAATAGCACTGGCTGTGGTATTTTCTCTGACCATAGCATGAGCAGGATGAATTTCAGTCACAACAGGAGCATGCCCAAGATCCCAAACATGTCGACCCCAAAAGGTCACATATTCGCCCCAAAAGGGGCGCCATTCGATAGGAAAAGAACCCGTTTCCCATTCGTTGTGTAACACAGGAACTAGTTCGTTTCCATGCCCCTTTGCTTTCATACCTTCTCCCAATAGATACATAAATTGAGGATCAGGAAATAGATCCCAATTCCAATCCCGCGTTTGATGGCTTGTTGGGTTATCGAGTGATGTAACACGGCTGTATTCTTGGAAACCAGCAACTTCATGTGTTAATTCACCCAATACGGTTTTCCAGTTTTTACCATAAAAAAAGACATCGGATTTATCAACTTCGGGTTTATTAGAATGATATGTTTTTGCGCTAAAAAAGTTGCAATGGGTGTTGATCCATTCTCTAATGAAATTCGTAGCACCTTTTCCTCTGTCTTGTGGATCGTTGCGGTCCAAAATATGTCTCAAACTAATTACCTCATTTCCAATTTGATAAATTTTTTGATCTAAGATCCTTTGTTGATGTTGATTCACATCCATTAAGCCTCTACCCATTCTACTAAAAAAATGGCGAAAACTTATTCGACCCATAGTCGGTTCAAACTGATTGGGACTATCTGCCTCGACTACTAAATCAAAGATTAACTCATAGTCTGCTTCGTATCTTGTAAAAGAAGCTGTTGCATCGTACATAGAAACTCGATCATCAAAAATATGAGCACCTAGTTTATCATCAGAGTCTCCAAGCAAATCATTATCTTCATCATATATCATTAAGGTAATGGTATCTTCAAATGTATAGGATCTGTTAATTTCCCATACTTCATCATTATCAAAATCTCCTTTTCTCAAGGTTACCCCATAATGATCATCTGCTCTGATACGAAGTTTGATTTCATCTCCGAAAACATCTTCACTCTGGAAGCATCGAAGACGCTTTACTATTATTGTGTTCATAATTATTGGGATTTAATAAAAAATGAACCAATAACGGAGAAAGCCATAAAGAGTAAGGCGAAAACAAAGAACTCTAAGGTGAAACTGCCTAGTTTGGCAAAGGTTTCTGTCAATAACAAGGCAATACTAAGGGGAATAGCTTTGGTGAAAATTATTTTTCTAGGCTCCGCATTTCGAAGTAATAAAAGTAGCTCTTTCATCTAATTGGTGATTTTAAGGATGATGAATTGATTTATAATTCTTATTACAAATATGAACCAAAAAACAAAAAAGGGAAATCCCGATTTCTCGGGATTTCCCTATCCGTAAAATTACGTAGTAAGAGACATGAAGATATTTTCCAAGGCTTGTTAGAGTTCTATAATGCCTGTTCTTATAGCATATCTAATCAAGTCAACTTGATTTTTAAAACCCATTTTTTTATAAATATTTTTTTTATGTGTTTCAACTGTTCGGGGACTAATGAAGAGTCTTTCACCGATTTCTTTATAAGTTAGTCCATTTGCAAATCCATGAACAACTTCGATTTCTCGATCTGTTAGTTCCGATTGTTGAGTCACCTTCTCTTTGCCCGAAACGTTATTCGCAAAACTTTGATACACGATAGGAGCAATGTCTTGACCAAAATAATGTTCGCCATCTGAGATGCGTTCGATGGCTTTTGTTAATTCTTCTTTGTTGCATTCTTTAGGCAAAAAACCATGAACGCCCGCTTTAACAGCCGAAAGAATACTATGCTTATCTGTATTGGCCGTGAGCATTAGAATTCGGATGTTGGGGTAATCTATAAGTACTCTTTTTGTGATTTCTACTCCATTCATTCCAGGTAGATTCATATCCAACAATAACAGTTGTGGACTTTTTTGCCGAAGCAGTTCCCAAAGTTTGTCAGCATGTTGTGCTGTACCAATAATTTTAATCGCTTTATAGGTTAAGAGCATGGCCCTAATACCATCAAGAACAATTTGATGATCATCAATGACTATGATTTGAACAGGTTCCTTTTGCATATTTTAATCGTTTTTGGAAATAGGGAGTGTAAAATTAAACGTACTTCCTTTGTCAAGTGTACTTTCAACAGAAATTTTGCCGCCTTGTCGTTCTACCAACTCTTTGCAGAGAATGAGTCCCAATCCAGTTCCTTTTCCAATGATATTTTGATCTTGTTTTTTTTGTGTTTTAATGTCAAACAAATTATTAAGTGTTTGAGCAGACATGCCTATACCAACATCTTGTACAAAGATACGAATTTGTGTTGTTTCAATTTTTGTGAAGACCTTTATTTGGCCTTGTGCTGGTGTAAATTTAATCGCATTGGCGATCAAATTTCTAAGAATAGCATTCAGCATTTTATAATCTGCATAAACCATCGTAGAAGGATCAATTTGTTGTTCTAATTTGATCTGTTTGACTTGAGCACTACTTTTAAGCAGATCAAAAACCTTTTGGTTGACCTCTTGCAAAGGAATGGAAGCTGGTTGATAGGATAGTTTCCCTGTTTGAGAGATGGACCAATACAGCAAGTTTTGCAACAGTTCAAACAAGTTATGAGCAGAAGTATTGAGTTGTTTGATAAAATAATCTAAATCTTCTCGATCAATATTGAAAATATCATCCGAAAGGGATTGTGTAATAGATTGAAAGGCTGAAAGTGGGTTTTTTAAATCATGCGCAATGATACTAAATAACTTGTCCTTTGTTTCGTTGAGGGTTTTGAGTTCTTCGTTAACCTTAGAGCGCCATTTATTGACCAAGTAAAGAATTACAACAATAATTGAAACCAACAATAGTATTAAGCCTGCGAAATAAAGCAGACGGTTGGTTTTTTCTAATTCTAAATCTTTAATAACTTGTTCCTTTTCTAAGGATTCTATCCGTTTTTCTTTGAGTTCATCTTCGTATTCTGCCAATAGCCGATAAACTTTTTGATCCAAGGCTCGTTGGTGGAGCGAATCTTTTTGTGCATAACTTAAGTCGGCATAAATTTGAGCTTTATCATAAGCACCTTTTTTCCAATAAACTTGTTCAAGTGCTTTTAGATTGGTGAGCATGTCATCACTAATCTGTCTGTTGTAGTTGATCAATGTTTTTTCTGATGCGAGCAATAAGGCTTCAGCTTCGGGAATTTCGTTTAACTTTAAATGAATTTTAGCCAGTTCTTGATAAGTCTTTGTGATTTGAGGGGTATTGTTTAGTCTCAAGCCTTTCATTAAAACTTTGGCTTTTATTAGATACTTTTTGGCTAATTTATCTTTTCCAAAATCAGCATATGCTAAACCAATACTATGGAATGTTTCACTAATAAACAAACTGTCTGTATTTTCTTTGGCAACGGTTAATGCTTTGTCGTAATAATAAAAAACACTATCAGGAAGGGCTAATTCTTTGTAAATATTTCCAATGTTTACATACGTATTCCCTAAGGAATTGAGTTGGCCTCTTTGGATTTTGAAATCAATCGCTTTAGCGAAATAAAAAAGTGCTTTTTTGAATTTGCCTTCACGTTCGTAATTTGACCCCACATTATTATAGCTTTTGCCAACAGTTGGGGCATTAATTTTTTCTCTAGCTTCTAATGCCAATAAATCATAAACCGTCACAGAGTCGTACTGCTCTAAGTCATAAAATAAACCAGCCATGGTAGAATAAGTGTCACCGATATTATCTTGATATGCTGTATCTGACGTTGCTAAAGCAATTGCCGCTCGAAGTGTTTTTTTTGCTGGACTATATTGACCCATCCGAGCATAAGCATCTCCTTTAAATAGAATGAATTGTAATGTATGGAGTTCTAAAGATCTACGCTTGTTTCCTTTCGTAAGTGCAATCGCCTTATTGGCAGTTTCTACTAATTCGGAAGACATACGATGCTGAAAAAAAACGAAACAACGTTGCATTAGTAATTCAACTTTTATGGAGTCGTCTTTTTCTTTATCTAAAATCGCATTGAATTCTTCAGGGGAGATAGGGGCTTGGGCAAATAAAGTTGTTGTGAAATAGGTATTTATAAACACAAGAATAACAAGTGCAATTAGTTTTAACATAAATTGTTTTTTTATAATGTTTATAAACACAAGAACCCATTGTTGTTTAATGAGTATAGCTTAAGCAGTTGTCGAATCAATGGTAAAGAACCAAGCATTAAACCTATTATAAGAGTCGTAAGAATCGTATTGGTACATAGCGAATTGGAAAAAAGCAGAACTAAACCAATGCTTATACGGTCAAGATTTGAAACAAAAAACGATCTTGTCTGTGTTTTATAAAAGCACCAAAATGTCTAGCTAAAAATTATATGTTCTTTAAAAATAGCAAAAAAAAGCGAAAGATGAAAACACGAATAAAATACTTACGAGTGCTATATTTAAATTTCAGAAAGTTCCCAACGAGTTTGAGCAACCGCAATTTCCTCTTCGTCCGATAGTCGAATTAACCGATGTCTGAAAAGGGTATCATCTACTATTTCTGTAAAAACGCGTACGGTATCTTTCCAATGGCACTCTAATTTATAAATAATATCTAACTCTATTAACTTTCCTTTGAGTTCAACATAAAGAGGAACGGTTTCAAACATCCATTGCATGTATCGAATGTTGTTAAGATGTTCGTTGAAATCTAAGTCATGCCAATTAATTTCGAAATCTTTTTGGAAATCAATGTTGGTTAATTTTGGCAATTTATTTTTTGGATGCGGCAAACAATCCGATGTATCAAAATTTCCACGAACTCGAATTTCTTCGGGAATTCTAGCAATTCTACGTTTTTGAGTATTCATCAAAAGCCAAGTAGAAGAGGATTCTGCCAATAATTCGTTTTGTTCGTTATAAACTTTATAATCTCTGTAAGTAAACAATTTGTCAAAACCAGCTGGATGTGTAACCACTCTGATGCGTTCTCCCAAGGACGGCAATTGATGTAATTTAAGATTTTTGCGCATTAAAACCCAAGAAATATGCTGTTCTGCTAAATCCCAAACAGAGACATTTAGTTGGATAACATTCTGCATGGCAGCTTCTTGCATGATATTAATCAATGAAGTAACTGTTACTCGTTTGCTTCGATCAATCTCGTAGGTCTTAATCGTACATTCGCCTTCATAAATGAACTCTTTTGGTACTGCCATTATATTAAAATTTTATTCAAGAAATTAATTTGAATGTGATAAGGACAAATTTAAACACTATTCCCAAAAAAGAAAGCTAATCTCTAATTGAATTATAAAGTTTTCGTACCTTTGTGTAAGTCCAAAAAACATTAAACAGTTCTTATTTAATATCTTAAAATTAGTATGCTTAGTCGTCATAATATTCGTATCAAGGTATTGCAAACATTATATGCCTTTTCACAAAGCGAACAAACGAATACTGCGGTTGCGGAAAGAGATTACCTAAAAGCAGTACGGGAAAGCTATCGATTGTACTTGCTTAACATGCTGTTCCTTTTAAAAGTTGCAGACTATTCTAAGAAAGATTTTGACATTAAGTCTAAGAAATTCGTGCCTACCGAAGAAGATAAAAAGGCCACTCTTAAACTTTATGAAAATCCAGTATTAGTTGCTCTTAGAGAAAGTGAAGCTTTTCATAATCGAATTAAGAGAGACAAACTAATCCCAACCATCGACGAGGATTTGGTCCGTCAACTCTATCAGACTTTTGCAAAATCTGAATATTATACAACCTACCTCGAAATGGAAACTGTTCCATTAAGAGAGCATCAATATTGTTTGGTGAATTTGTATAAATCTATGTTGTGTGAAGAAGTTTTTCTAGATTTTCTAGAAGATGTTTCTCCAACATCAGAAGACGACCAATCACTGGTTTTTGGTGCGGTCAAACGCTCTATTCGTTCCCTTCCTGAAGATGATGAATTCCACTTATTGCAATTGCCTAACGATGAATTTGTCCACGATTTCGGTAAAGATTTATTGTATCAGGTCATTCGACACAACGAAGAGTTGCAGAGTTTAGTCGTCGAAAAATTAAAAAATTGGAAAGAAGATCGTGTTGCTGTTCTTGATATGCACTTACTCAAATTGGGAATTTGCGAATTTCTCTATTTTCCTTCTATTCCTACTAAAGTAACCATCAACGAGTATGTAAGCTTGGCGAAGGATTACAGTACGGACAAAAGCAAACGCTTCATTAATGGTATTTTGGATCGCTTGATGAAAGATTTAATGGAACAAGGGAGAATCAGTAAAGAGGGAAGAGGTCTTAAAGAAAATTAGGCTTAAAGCTCATTCGTTAATTATAGAAAACATGCGTTTTACACTAACTCTGTGCTGCGTGTTGGGCATTTTATTACAAATATCTGCTCAAACAACCAGCCATAAAAATGGATTGACTTATAAGTTTGTAATCACAGATTACAATACCTTAGATCCTATTTTCCAAAACGCAAACGATCCAGATCGAATTTTTCACCCAGAAGAAGTGAATTATGCCGGAGAAATTGGCTATTTTAGGAACATCAATTCGTCTCTAAATGTTGGTATACCACTTCGGATTGGGTCTATTGATACCCATCATAAAGTGTTTGATGTCAATGATTCACTTTGCCAACCTTGTCAAGTTCGTAAAAGGAATGAATTGTTTTTTAGTGCTGATCTTATAGCCATGTATAAGTTCAATAACAACTATTTGTTGAAAGAAGACTTTATTCTAGCGCCTTATATTTTGGCAGGCGTGAGTGCGGTTTACATGAGCCAACGTTCTGGTAATTTTGATGTTCAAATTCCACTTGGAATAGGACTAAACATCAAGTTGACAGAATTGCTTTATCTGCAAGCGCAATTTGAATATCGTAAATCATTAATTACAAAAAAAGACAACTTTGCCATCTCAGGAGGCATCTCATGGTTGTTGAATTTTAAAAAGAAAGAACAATAAAGGATGATTAAATTTTTGCTAATACTCTGTCTTGCAGTTTTTTTTGTAGCCTGCACCTCTAATGAAGAAATCAACAAAGATGTTCCCGCAGCAGATCAAGTTGAACACCTCGGAACCATTTCGAATTCGACTCTAATTAGTAATCCTGTGACGGCAGACGAAGCCATGAAACCAGAAGATGCTGCAAAGATTCAATTTGATGAAGAAGTTTTTGACTTTGGAGATATTGTCGAAGGAGATGTTGTTGAACACCTTTTTACGTTTACAAATACAGGTAAAAACCCGCTAATTATTAGCCATGCTCAAGGAAGTTGTGGTTGTACGATACCAGAATGGCCACATGAACCAATTGCTCCTGGTGCAGGAGGCGAGCTTAAAGTGAAATTTAACTCTAAAGGGAAACAAGGCGAACAAAACAAAACAATAACGGTTTCTGCCAATACAATTCCTAATAAAACTAAAATCCGTATCGTGGGTGGTGTTGAAACGAATCCCGATACTGCAGAGAAAGAAAAAGAAGCCAAAGAAGATCGCCTGAAAAAAGAAGAGAACAATTCATAGAATACAGGAACGGTCTGTATTAAATAGGATTGTTTTAAACACAAATTCATTATAAAACCCGAATTAAAATGAGTGACTTAACAAAAGAGCTTGTATTAGCCGCGGAAAATGGCGATCTAGATAAAGTAAAAGAAGCCTTGAAAAAAGGTGCTGACCCAGATGCTATGGGCCCAAATTCTGGAGCATTGCATTGTTCTGCATTTAAAGGCCACAAAGAAGTAGTAGAAACCTTAATTAAGGCTGGAGCAAATGTAAATATTAAAGATAATCAAAGTTTTTATCCCCTGCATTTGGCAGCAAGCAAAGGCTCTGTAGCTATTTGTAATGCGCTAATTAAAGCAGGTGCAAACATAGAAAATGTAACTCAAAAAGGCGGCACGGCACTACACGTTGCGGCAGCATCTGATTTTGGAAAAGTTGTTACAATGTTACTAAAAGCTGGAGCAAATATTGAAGCGCGTGACACCTATGGTTATACGCCCTTGAATACAGTAGCAGGATTAGGTAATAATAACATCGCAAAAAATCTGATCAAAGCAGGTGCCAATATTGATACAAAAGACACTGGGGAGGATACTCCACTACATAAAGCTATTCGTAATATGTATGATTCTAGAGTAGCGACTTGGTCTAGCGTTGGAAAAAATGGCAGTGTAGATGTGAAATATTCTGTCGAAAAAGGCTGTTTCCGTTATGATCGAAATTATGATGCTAGCTCTGATAAATTGGGTGACATCATGAGCTTAAAAGATCAACGTTATTGCGCCAGCCAATCTTGGGGGCCTCAGATGCACCTAAAATATTTGGATGCATTTGATACGGTCAAAACATTACTTAAAGCTGGGGCAGATGTTCATGCTGTAAATGATGGAGGACAAACCGTGATGAGTATTGCTTGTCATTCAGGCGAAGCCAAAATGATTCAAGAATTACACAAAAAAGGTGCTTCTTTTGATGTCAAAGATATTGGAGGCGCAACGCCTTTGCATCGTGTAGCAGGTTCGGGTCGTGTAGATGGTTTGGAAATGTATTTTAAACTGAATCCGAAGGCAGATCTTAATGCAGTTGATAATAATGGTTGGACACCAATTTTCTATTTGGCAGATATAGGAGGTCATGTTAACATGGCCAACCTTTTAGTATCTAAAGGAGCTGATACGTCGATTGAATCGACAGGATCTATGGGTGATGGTATGCCTGTTGGATCTAAGGCTTCAGATATAGCGATGCATTGGAATGATAATAAAATGGCCACCGCATTGAAATAAATAGTACAGAACGAAAATTCATTAAAAAATGAGCAATTACTTGGCTTCCGAATTGGTTTTAGCTGTTAGAGGTGGTGACACAAAAGGTGTCTTGTCTTTGTTGAAACAAGGGGCCAGTCCTGATGCTAAAAATAGCAGTACTCATGCGTTGCATTTAGCGGTGCTTCTTGGACATAAAGAAGTGGTTGCTATTCTATTAAAGCATGGAGCAAATCCAAATTTAAAAGATAAGCAACAGTTTTATCCATTGCATTTAGCTGCTAGCGAGGGGCATACGTCCATCTGTAATTTACTTATTAAGGCGAAGGCCGAAAAAGATATAAAAAATAAACTAAATGCGACGGCATTGCATGTCGCTGCCACCGCCAATCACGCTGCCACACTTGTTACGTTGATAAAAGCGGGTTATGCTAAGAACAGTCGCGATGGAGATGGGAATACACCCTTGTCTCTTGCAAGCGCTTTAGGTTCTATTGGAGCTGTAAAGTCACTTATTAAAGCTGGAGCGGAGGTGAATGCAAAAAACAATAAAGGAGATAGTCCTTTGATGCAAGCACTGTGGATGTTGTCTGATGCTAGAATTTCAGACTGGTCTTATGAAACAGAAGTAGAAGGAGTCTGTTGGCGTTATGAAATTACAAAAGGTTGTTTTCGATTAATCAAGAATTATGTGATGAATAAGAAGCAATTGGGTAAATTACTCTCTTTAAAAGAACAACGACGTATTAGTAGAGCCCCTTGGGGACCGAATCCGCATTTGAAATATTTAAATAGCATCGAGATCATTAAGGAATTGTTGAAAGCTGGAGCTAATTCTAATCTAAAAAATGAACGAGGAATTAGCCCTTTGGGAATTGCATGTTATGCAGGTGTTGGACGAATTATTAAGGCCTTGAGCCAAAATGGAGCTCAATTTGACAAGAAGCCTTTGAATCAAATTAGCCAATTACATCAAGTTGCTGGCAGTGGACGTTTGGATGGCTTAAAAATGTTTCTTAAATTTGCGAATGCTAAAGATATGAATACACCTGATCCTTATGGTTGGACACCTGCACATTATCTGGCAGATACTGGTGGCCCCATAGAAATGGCGCAGCTCTTGGTAAAATATAAAATTAATCGAGCCTTAAAATCTACGAAGGCAACCAATACGTTTGGTGTAGGAATGACCGCAGCACAGGTTGCTTTACATTGGGACGATTTGGATCTAGCAAGTGTTTTGGCTTAAGTTATAAATTAGATAAATAAACGTTTTAAATACTAATCATTTAATATGAACAATATTTTGTTTTTGTGGCAAGGAGTAGCTCCTGGCAGTGAGGTTCCATCTGGTGAACCTAGTACACTTTTATTTTGGACTTTTTTGGGGCTTGGAATGATCGTTTTTTACTTTTTCTTAATTCGCCCACAACAAAAAGAACAACAGGAGCAAAAGTCATTTGCTGATCATCTGAAAAAAGGCTCTAAAGTAGTTACTATAGGAGGCATGCATGGGACAATTTCTGAATTGTCAGAATCAACTGTATCTCTATTGATTGCTCCAAAAACTGTTATAACACTCCAGAGAAGTTCTATTTCATTGGAATTAACTAAATCTGTCTATGGAACAAAGTCCACTAAATCAAAATCCAAAGACGTCGTCAACGCTTAATCAAAAAAGCAATCGCTGGTCTTCAGATCAGATCAAGCAATTTCTTAAAACGGATAGAGCAATACTAATGATTTGCATTAGTATTGCTTTTGTTTTTTGGTTAATGACGAAGTTATCTTATTCTTATAAGGACTCTATAACCATAGAGTTAGTTTATGAAACCGCTAAAGACAAAGTCTTTACGGTGCCACCAGCGGATCATTTAGAGGTTGATATCGCAGGAAATGGCTGGGACTTATTAGGCCTCTCTTTCTCTAATCAAGAACGAGTTGTTACGATACCTGTTGGAGAAAACGAAAATCGCTCTATTAGCAGTTCCTCTTTGAACAATCGAGTGATGAAATACATGCCCGATGTCACCATTCTCAATATTTATCCCGAAAATATTTACCTAAAAACGGAAGAAGTTGCGACTAAAATTATTCCTGTCAAGCTAGAAGAACAGATTCAATTAGCGCCACTGTATCAATTTGTTGATAGTATTCGAATCGAACCTCGATTTGTCGAAATAAAGGGGCCCGCTTCGGTTATTCGAGACATTTACGAATGGAAAACAAATATTTTGATCCCCCCAAATAAAGTAACCAAGGATATTGAAACAGAACTGAATTTAGAAAGCCATCCAAATGGTAATATTAGTTTTTCAGAAACACGGATAAAATGTTTTGTTGCAGTAGAAGAAGTGACCGAAAAAGAAGTGGAGGTGCGCATTGATATTCTTAATGCACCAGATAGCTTGCTGTTAGTTATTTTGCCAAAAAAAATAAAGGTTTCCTGTCGAGTTGGCTTAAGCGATTATTCTAAATTAAGTAGCGATCAATTTGAAGCAAGTGTTGATTTTGAGAAAGTAGATTTCTTTAAAGAAGACGATATTCGAGTGCTCTTAAAGAAGAAACCAAGTTACGTGAAGCAAGTTCGGTATCTCCCCAAAAAAGTAGATTACATTATTCGTAGTCGAAACCTTCAATAGCTTTATGAAGTATTTTAACTCGATCCAATTACTCCGATTTGTTGGGGCTAGCTTTGTGCTTTTGGCTCATATGGGAATTGGAGCATACAGCTACAAGGGGATGGATTTGCTTTTTACCATTAGTGGTTTCGTTATTTATTTAACAGGCCATCAACATTTTGGGCAAGGTTTTAAGGCTGCAACAATCTTTTTGAAACGAAGGTTTATTCGTATTTTTACATTCTATTGGTTGTTGTTTTTCTCGTTAATCGGCTTGGGAATATACAAGGTTCCTTATGATTGGAGTTTTATCAAGAATGTCTTGTTGATACCAGGACACAAATCTTTTTTAGAAGTCACTTGGAGCCTTTCTTATGAATTGTATTTTTATAGCCTTTTTGCAGGATTAATTTTTCTATTGAACAAACAACGAAGCCGACAATTTTTAATAGGTATTTGGTGTTTGACGTTTGCTGTTTTGTGTTTGCAATGGACGAAATATTCTTTGATGGGCAGTCAATTCAATTTTTTAGTTGGACAAAATATCTGGCAAATACTCACGGGAAGCCTAGCCTGCATGTTTTATCTAGAGATCAGTGCTTGGCCTCCAGCAAAATGGTTGCGATATTCTTGGGGCATTTTTGTGCTAGGACTTGGCTTATTCTTTTCGGTTATAGGCTATTATACAACAAGTTCTTTCATGACAACAAGCTTAGGTAGTGCTTGTTTGGTCGTAGCGCTCGTAAGTTTTGAAGCGAACAAAACGATTTCTTTTCCAGCCATTGTCGTGCATTTAGGCAACGCTTCTTATGTTGCTTATTTAATTCATATTCCTATTATACATTATTTTTCTAGTAGTCCAGAACTAAAAGCAACCAATCAGTGGTTAATCTTATTGGCTGTCTGGATGTTAAGTCTCTTCTTGCATCGTTTTATAGAGCAACCCTTGGTTTCAAGATTGAGTCGACGTTGATGAATAGAACGCCTAGTTTTATAGAGAAGAGCAGCCAGAATTTTAATTTTTTTTGAAAACGTAGAAACCAACTCCAACGAAAAAAACGATCATCATTTTTAGGCGCTACGAGTTTTTCGGTAAACAGCAAAGCCACCTACTAAAACAAGTCCAGCAGCAAGAATCCATAACCAAGAACTGAAATCTGATTGGCCAAATTTTATAGGTTTTGTATTTCCTATTTGAATAAATGGAGACCAAAATGCAGGATGGGCTAGCACTCCTTTTACAGACTTCATATACTCCATTTTGGCTAGGTTTAAGGCTTGGTCTTTAGGAAGCCCTTTGGCTAAATTTGCATATAAAGATTTCATGATGTTGGAAGTTGCAAAATCATTGACTTGCCAAAGCGATACAATTAGGGATGGTGTCCCTGCTAAGGTAAAGGCTTGCGCCAAAGAAGCTATCCCATTGCCTTTGTCAAATTTTCCATAACCTGTTTCACAAGCAGAAAGGACCACTAAATCAGCATTCAACTCCATTTTTGAAATTTCGTAAGCATGTAAAAAATTATCATTTAGACTATCACTATCTTCCGTAAAGGCTAAGTTGGACAAAATTTGATGTTCACTGTCTAATAGACCATGCATGGCTAAATGTATAATAGCATAATCACTTGCCTTTTCTTTAAAGACACGTTCAGATGCCATTTTATCAAAGCCAAAGAAACCACTAAAGCTCTTTTCTAAAGCTTCCACCTCTTTTCTTGCTGCAGGAAGCGGATTAAGTCCTTCTCTTAATTTAGTACGATCATCTTGCCGCCAACTGTTTTTTGTAGCATCTAGTCGAATATCATAATTGGATGCCATTGCGAGTAATTGGCCATTATTGCTATTCGATGCCGTATTTAAGTTATCGCTCCACAAGGTTGCAGAATAATTATAACTTATGTTATAATCATTTCGCAAGTAATGTAATTCATGATAATCTGTTTCAGATTGAGGCGCTTGTTCGACCAAAAATGTTTCAAAAGGCAAATGGCCCAATTCACCATCTGTTACAATAATTAAGTTTTTAATGCCACTTACATCTTCTAACACAGGCTTGATCAACTTTTGATAAAACCAATGCGCATTAACCGTGTATTTTTGATAAGAAGTAGCACTATTTTTTAAAGCTAAGTTATAATCGCTAAGTATAGCATGAAATGCTTTGGTTTTGTTCGAAAGTTCTTTCCTTTGTAAATGGACGGTCTCTAACTTAATTTCTTGTTTGTCAATGTAGAAAATGTAAATGATAGAATCATTAAGAGCATATTCTATTAAAGAAGTATTGGGGGCTAAAGCGGCTTGAATATCTTTAGCAGAACTTATATGTTGTTCATATTTTAGTGCCACATATTTAGGATAATTCTGCTTGAGTAATTTGTTGAAGCGGCCAATCTTTTCGTTAGAGGAGTTTAAGGCAGCCCGAATACTATCTTTTTGAGTTTTAGAATGTTTTCCCATTAATTGTGCTTCTAGTAAAGCATGTTCGTTTTGTAGTTTTTTTTCTTGTTTGACCAATGAATCGGGTAAATTTCCCAATTTATAATCTTTAGCAGTTTTGGCAGCTTCCAGCAATAAGATAGCTTTGTTTGATTCAGAAAACCAAAAAGCATCATCTACAGGTTTTTGAGTTGAAATGCCTGTTGAAATGCCTCTTATCATCCAGTCATTACTCATTTGTAAGACTCTCAACTTATCACTCTTATCGCTAAAATCAGCACGAATTTTATTTATAAATTGTGCCCCTGCTTGAACAAGACGATAAGACAATTCACTGACAGCAGTATCTATTTCTTCTTTTGATTTATTTCTATTTTTATCATAAAGAGCACCTAAGGCTCCTGTAATAGAAATGTGGGCAATCTCAATAGAAAGAAACCCATATTCATCGAATTTTGACCAAATGATACCGTTTGGCTCTATATCAAAGCTGTTTGCGACCAAGGCTAGCTTACAATAATGAAAGGTACTATCAGGTTCACCTAATGCTTGGAAAAGCGCACTCAAATTATTTAATGTATTGGCAACAGCAGGGTGCTTAGGGCCATAATTTTGAGTGTTAATATTATTTGAACGCATTAGATGTTGTTTGGCGCTTTTAAAATCTCCTTTTACTTGAGACAAAATTGCTAGACCATCTAAGCTGACTGCTACACTAGGATGGTTGAGGCCAAAGTTATTTTCGACAACTTTTAAAGCTTCCTTTAAATACAAAAGAGCTTTGTCTATATTGCCCATGTTGTAATACATAAGTGCTAAGTTATTAAGGCTAGTAGCAAAATTAGGATGATTTTTCCCCAATACTTTTTCTTGTATATTTTTAGCTTTTATGGCGGTAACTTCTGCTTTTTTATACCTGCCCATTTTCAAATAGAACATGGCTAAATTATTAAGACTTGCAGCATAATTGGTATGCTCTTTTCCTGATATTTTTTCTTCTAGACTTAAAGTTTGCAGTAAAAGTAGTTCAGCTTTTTCATACTGCTGAGTTTCCATATATAATATGGATAAATTACCTATAACTAGTGCATAATCAGATGATTCGGAGCCTGTTACTTTTTCGAAAATATCTTTGGCTTGCAAGAATAAAGCTTCTCCCTTTTCGTATTCACTTAAAAACCTAGCTATTTCAGCCAATTCATTAAGTGTTTTAGCATAGTCTACAGACTCTATACCAATGGTTTGTTCTTCAAGGGCTAAAACTCTTAAGTAACCTTTTTCTGCTTTTTCATAAGAAGCTAAGACCGAATTGGCTTCCGCCAAACCTTTGAGACTAAAGATAAAATGGGGATGTGTTTCAGCTAGTAACTTGCTTTGAATCGTATTTGCTTCCTTGTAAAACGTTCTTGCTTTTTCTAATTCACCTAGTACTATATAATAAGATGCTAGTTTACCTGAATATAACGCAACGATTGTATCCGTTTTTCCAAATTCTTTCTCTGCTTTTTTTCTAGCAGCAATCAGATAAGGAATGACATTTCCTAATGCTTCTGTATTCTCTGAAAGAATCGATTCAATACTATCAATTTCCTCATAACTAAGTTGACTTAGGTCTTGGTCATTTTGTTGAGCAATTATTATAGAAATAGGACAAAAACTAAGAATGAGTAGAAATAATAAAGGGTATTTCATAACACTAATTATATAAAGCTAACGAATAACTGTTAAGCTGGTGATTTAGATTTGGGTGAAGCTCTTTTTTAATTTGCCTTATACTTTTTATCCCAATCAATGCAATAAGCAAGAAGTGGCTGCAAGGCTTGTTCGCTATTTTTCCACCAATTGACAGACCAAACATACTGCGTTAGGTAATTTTCATTTTTTAAAATTCTCGATTTGTCAACCGCCAATTGAAAATCATATTTGGCTTGATGCAAGAGACCACCATCACAAATAATCGCTAAAGGTGGTTGCCCTGCATGGAAAGGCTCAACGACAACATCAACAACAACACCTTCAACCGATTTATTAAAACTAAAGCGACTGAGATTGACAAATTCTTTGAGATAATCGACAATCGCCAATTGAAAAGATTGAGGTTCTACAAATTCAGCTTTATTCAGACGATCTCTTTCTGCGACATCTTTAGAATGCGTGTTTTCCAAAAATTGGTAACGACGACCTTTTTGCAAGAGCATCCAATCCAGAAGGGAAGGATCACTGACTTGCTCTTCTTTGTCTTCGGATGGACGGCCCAAGACAAGGCGTTGATTGCCCAATTTAAGCAATTCAATACCAGCTTTGGAAGGTAAATCGTGTGCATTGTCAATAATAACGACATCAAATGTTGCCGTTTTTAAGCCCAGCAATTGTTTGGCCATACCTGGCGTTGCCAAAACGATAGGAAAGACATCTCCCAAATGTTCGAGTCCAATCCATTGTAATAGATCTTTGACTTTTTTGTTAGTGAAAATCTTTCGTGCATTGGTCAGCGTTAAATCTTTTTCGCGTTTAATGCGTTTGATTTGTTCGCTTTGGCGTTCTTTTGTGACTAGATCTGCTTTTGTACTGATTCGTTTTTGGACATCTTTTAAGGTCTTAATATATTCATCAAAAGGCAAGGCTTCTTCTGAACTACTATTGGGCAAATCAATCGAATAGTTTTGAGTCAAAATTTGATGGTAAAACCAACTTTGAAAACCAGACAACCAATCGCGGCAATCGGTATTCACCAAAGCTTGTACTACTTTTTGAGTTTTATTACTAATGTTCAACCAAGAACGTCGCCAATGATAATAATCGTCAATATCCTTAAACTCATTTTCTAATTTCTGGAATCGCAACAAGAGTTCAAGTAAAAAGTCTTCTTTGGCAGATAGATTTCCTTCGACGAGTTCAACATCTTTTTTGAGTACTTGCCCTTTGTTCACCTGATCGACCAATTTGAGATACCATTTTTCCAAGTCATTGAAAAGTTCTTGGAAACCTTTGGGAAACGTCGTTTCTGAAGATAAGTTCTTGACTTGTTCTTCTACCATGTTGGGAATACCCGTTGCCCATTCTTGCAAAACACTTCGAAAGTTTTCTAATTTAGCCTCAACATCAGCCAACTTAGATTCCTCTGCGATATTCGGAAAATCGGTTTCAAAATAAAGCGTAGATTCATAAGAGGTTCTAAGGTTTTGATAATCTTCTAAGAGTTGCGCTTTGGCCGCTTTAATCTCTTGATAACGGCTAGAAAAGAGGGATAAGAATTTAACTTTTGCATTTTGGAAACCACTTTGTTTGTCAAAGGCTTCACCGTAAATGTCATTATATAAGTGTAAATCGTTTTCAATCTTATCAATTTGTTGTTCTAGATCTGCAGCATAATCGCGGGCTTGAAACTTAAGATATTCCGCATAATCGCCTTCAAAAACTAAGAAACTTTGATAAAGATGACTGATTTTAGTTCTGAATAAAGTAATATCTGACTTAACGGCATCACGTGTAGATGCTACGCTACCATCGGCATCAAAAAAGCGACGATGCAAAGCATTTAAGCCATGTTTCAGAGCATCAATTTTATGATAATGTACATAATGTTCACCCAACTCACGGCAAATCATGTAATGCTCTTTGGTGGTAAAGGAGAAAAACTGATTGTCCAAAAAACGACCTAATAATTGTTTATCGCTTTTTTGATGGTACTGCAAACAATGCCCAACAAGATCCGTCCAATTCCAACGTTTGATCGTTGGGCGATGAAGTGCTTCGTAGGCTTTTTCGAGTTGTTTGCGCAAGCGCATGTTTCTATCGAGTTGTTTGCTGTAGGTTACATTGTCAAAATTAGAGCGAACACGTGTTCTTTTGGGTAATTTTTCTAAATAATCAATCAAGCGTTCTTTGTCTAAAACCTCGTCCTGAAGGTTCAAAATACCAATATTCTTAATCCCTAACTTTTCTAAATGATGTTGAATATCATTGAAAGAAGATGTTTGAGAAGAAATAATCAGGGCCGAACCTTTGTCTGCCAACAAACTGGGGAGGATAGAGGTAATAACATGTGTTTTACCTGTATTAGAAATACCTTCAGCAGCGATGTGATGGCCGTTAAAAATAGTACTAATCAATTCATCCTGTGCTGCGTTACTTGCCAACGCTGCAACCTTTGTTTTCCACTGTTTGCGTTCTTTCGGTTTTAAGTTTTTGGGTAGTTTTTTAGCATCTTTGAGCGTGATGGGTTCAAAGGAACCAAGTATGATCGAGTTGACGATAATATTATGAGGAATATCATTGGGGTGTGGACAGGCTTCGATAAGGCTAGCTGGACTGTAAGCCAATTGTAAATGGGCGGATAATTTTTGACAAGTTTCTTCAATGACACTTTGATCTACCGTGTCAATCAAGCCAATGGTCGTTTCCCAATCTAATTCAAAACGCGCTTCTAAGTAATTTTTTAGAATAGGGTTGAGGTAACCTTTGTTTTCATTGATGCATTTGAGCGCCCAATCTGTCTTCGCTTTATCAATAGGACTCAGGTCAATTTTCCACAAAAACAAAGGAGCGGCAACAGGTTTACCTAATTTTCCGTCATCTATTAATACAATAGGATAGCCCAAAGATAAACTACTTTTTTGTGCTTGAAAATCTTCAAATGTTTTCTGAAGAGCTCTTAGTTGTCCTAATTTAGACGCAGCAGTCTTCTTATTGATACCAAGCGAAATGGTAGAACTAGTTGGATTATCTTGATTGACTAATTGTGCTAATACCTGTTCGGTCAAGCCTTTTTCTACTCGACCAACAATAGAAAAGTCGAGGCATTGCTCTGTAATGGGCAAAACAGAGAGATAGGGCAAAGCATTTATATAGTTGCTTGTTTTTTTTACTGGTTTATCTGTGTTCATTGAGGATTTATAGCTTATAAAAAATAACAATGTATCTTAAATGTAAACAATTATGTGCTTTTAGGCAAGTTTTGAAAGAAATCCTACAAGAATGTTTCTCAAGAAATGTAGAAAAGGAATAGAATTTAAGTTAACCTGATTTAGAACTTAACGTTATCATAAAAGATAGATGTTTACGGGACAGGTATAAATAAAAAAAGTCTAGCGATCAGCTAGACTTTTTTATGATAAAGATTAAGGAGTTGTTTTGTGATAAGAACGTTTCCTTAATTGGTTTGTTTTATGATTTTTTGTTGTGCAAGAACCGTGTTGTCTTCTTTCTTGACAACGACAAGATAAGTTCCTGCTGTCAAAGTCTCAAAGTCAAGCGTCATCGTGTTTACGCCTATATTCGTATTATAATTAGTTGTAGAAATTACTTTCCCTAACATATCAATAACTTGAATATTGATGGCTTCTTCTTCGAATCCATAGAACTGATAAATGACATCTTCTACGGCTGGATTCGGGTAGAATACATGCCCTAAATCATCGCCATTTACTTCCACTGCAATCGTATTAGAATAAGTAAAAGAACCATCTAAATCAACTTGTTTTAGACGATAATAATTAACTCCCATCATTGGAGCCTTATCTTCAAATAAATACTTAAGTTCTTGGACACTATTTCCTGCGGCAGCTACTTCTCCAATTTCGGTAAAGCTTGTTTGTCCTCCTGACATGCGTTCAACACCAAAAAATGCACTATTGGTTTCTGTTTCGGTAATCCATTCTAATAGGTTGACTTTATCTTCGTTCCATCCTTTAAAAACGGAAAACTCAACTGGCAAACCTGGATTCGGGGTCAAAACAACAGCGCCTGCGCCACCAGAGAAGCTTGTAATACCTGTTATTTGTGAATAGTTGATACCATTAATAGCACCTGGACTACCTGTTAATTGTGTTGGTAGATCGTACATTGGTGCTACATAAGCACTTCCTGTATTTTTGAACCAATAGAACCCGTTAGGCGTTGGATACTTATAAACATAACCACAGGCAGGATTGTTCGCAATATAATTTGCAGCAGCAGTTTCTAAGGCTGTTTTTTCAGAAGCAGGGAAATAATAACGAACATTATAAGGAGGAATAAGTGTTCCTGCATAGTCTACATTCCAACTACGTTGCATTTCAAACTGTTCTTCTCCTGGATTCCAACCATTCACACAAGAACCAACAGCACCTGCTGTATTTTGATAAAAAGTGCCATTATTTGTAATAGAAATAGCAGGCGTGCCTGTTATTCCTGAGAAATCACCTTCAATAGAGAATATAATGCTATTCCCTGCATCATGAAAATGTTTCCATCCAGCATCATCGGTACAGTAACCTACAGAAGTCGTTGACCCTACAGGACTATAAACATAATCACGTACGTTAATAACTTCGTTATCATCTCCTGATGTATTACAAGTTCCTGTTCTTCTTGCATAATACGTCGTCGTTGCACTAGGCGCTATATTAATAGAATTGCCCGTTCCTAGGGGCGTTCCTGTTCCATTTGGACCAGAGAACCATTCTATGCTTGACCCTGTTCCTGTTATTCCCCCACTAGCAGAAAGAGCGAGTGTTGTGTTAGGACATTGCATACCTGCTATGGTACTGATGACAGGTGCTGTAGAATTAATATTTCTTGTTATAGTGATACAGTTAGAATAGCTAATAGAACCACAGGCATCTGTAACTCGTCTACGATAATAAGTCGTTTGTCCTGGATCTGCTGGAGGATTGTAACTTGCTCCATTTTGACCGCCAATGTTTGAAAATCCAGCAGAACAGTTTGTTGTACTGTGTTCCCATTGGTAAGTGGTCGCAGTATAGGCGAGTGTTCCGCCACTTGCTGTAGAAGTAGAACCCAAATTCGTTGGGACTCCTCCTTGGCAAATTGTTTGCGTTCCTGTAATCGCACCACTATTCAAAGCAGGTGTGATATTCACTACATTCATGGTTAGGTTAGAACCGCCACCGCCTTCTGCTACTCTAATTTCAACAGTAGAAGTAGTTGTTAAATAACCTGTCCAAACCGTTCCGTGATTCGTACAACAACCATTAACCGCCCATACTTGAGCACCATCTACATACAATCTAACTTCATCATCATGCCCTGTTACATCTATATTATAGACTCCACAAGGAAAACCTTGTCTTTTGTGCACAAAAGTATGATTATCTGTCGTAACAGAACAGCCATCATAACTAGCGGCATTAGACGGCGTGGAATTAGAAGCCCAGTTGCTTGTTGTACTAATATTAAGATTATTATCCGTGTAATAACCTCTATAAGTAACGCCAGTTAAGTTTAAATTTCTACCATTATAACAAGATACATTCCATCGATTAGCACCAAAGGAAGTTCCTACCGTAGGAATCGTATAATTTCTATAGGTTATTTGATCAACAAATCCTCTATCAAGGTTACTTGATACCGATCCATTTTTAGTATAACGCCATTCTAGGGTATTATTAATATTAGGATCTAGGTTGTAAGTTCTAGTTGCCCATCCAGGTGTACCAGATATGCGATTTTGTTCGACACCATTAATATAAAATCTCAAAAAATCAGCATTAGTTTGAGAAGAAACATTCCATCTAAAAGTAATTTGATCAATACAGTTTACAGTTGTAGAAAAAGAAGAAGTTTGGTTGTGCGTAATGGTTCCTGATGTTGCACAGTCGTTTCCATTTGTTGCCCAACTACCTTGTGAGCCCCAAAAAGGACGGTTACCACCTGTTGTAAATCCAAAGGTACTGTTCTCTACTGCCGCAGGAATCGTAGTGGTCGTGTATTGGTAATCACAACGAGCATAAGCTGTATGGCTTCCGTTTCCAGTGGTCCAATTATTTCTCGTATTTTGATATTCAACGGGATTAAGAGTCGTCCAGTCACTGTCTATGGTATGGCAATCATCTCCACCTCCATAACTGCACCGATTTCCATCATCTTCCCAAGCATCAATTCTTGCTCTAATTTGTGTTACGGTTGCATTGGTTCTATTTCTTGCAGCCCAAGTTCCAGTAGAGGTACAATTTCCATTGTTGTTACATTGTTGGCAGGCAACATTAGATTCCGTTGTAAATTGATTGTCTCTTATCCAGCCATAGCGGGTATACTCTTCTGTTCCACTCTCCCAACATGGGCCCCAGAAGCCACCTTCATAGCTAGAAAATTGATAGATCCAAGCATTGTAATTAACGTTTTGTGCTTGTGTTGTGGGCAACGCAAATGATAGCGTTAGGAATAATACTCCTAGAAAGGAGTACAAATTACGCGTAAATTTAAATTTCATGTTTTAATGGTTTTTTTATAAAAAAAGACATTTAGAATTACAAAAAACGGGGAGGTTTTTAACAAACAACAGCTTTGGTTGAAGTGTTGTTAGAGGGTAAAATTAGTATTAATATATTAGTATACAAAAAGCTATTGATGTATAAATTGATTCTTTAACATAAAGCCTTTTCTACCAAGTAGACAGGTTTAGGTGTTCGAGCCGTATAAAAATGTCCTTCGCCTTTTGTTATTCGTTCTACAACTATTCTTGGTCGGCAAGTAGTAAAATGAATAACAAGGACGAAGGACTTGAATACTAGTATTGGATACGTTTAATCTTTTGAATATTCCAATAAATCTCCAGGTTGACAATCTAATGCTGCACAAACCGCATTTAGAGTACTAAACCGAATGGCTTTTACCTTTCCAGTTTTTAGTTTAGATAAATTGGCTAAGGAGATATTTACGATTTTCGATAATTCGTTAAGTGACATTTTACGCTTTGCCATCATAACATCCATATTTACAATAATTGCCATAGCTTATACAGTTTCTTCTAGTTCTTCTTGATATTCAACTCCTTTTGAAAAAATAGTCGCAACAATATAAATTACGGCGGCCATTAAAATAAATGCTTGGCTGTCTGCCCAAAATTGATTTAAGCTGTCAATAACATATCCATGATGTTGCAAATTTTGAGCACTTTGACGTGCGATATAGCTTAATAGTCCAATTGAAAACGTGTAGTAGCTAAGTTGTAAAATTTGCCTTGAAACAAAACTATTGAATGGTTTTGATAGATTAATTTGGGTGACAAGTTTAATGACACTATAAAATAAAAATGCTTTCAGGATTGATATGATCAATATAAAACTATAGATACAGAAAAAAGCCCATTCGCTACGTTTGTAGATTTCGTTTAAGTCCAAATTTTGATATAAATTTTGAACAAAAGCAGGATTATACAAACTAAAAATAAAATTTACAATCAAGCCTCCTGTTTCAATGCATAAGCCTACAAAGATGATCCAAGCAACAATTTGCAGGCCTTTCAATACGAAGTTATTTGTTTCTGACATATTGGGAATAATTTAAATTATGTTAATGATTCAGATGAGTTCGTTGTAAATATAGATAAATATTCATTGATAAACGATAAAAATATAGTATTTATTGATAAATTAATTAAAAAACGAAAGAAAGGTTCTCAAAATGAAAATCAAAAAAAGGTGACGGATTCCTTCTTATGCCTGTCTTCAAAGGAGTAATAAGACCTGCGATTTTTTGACTTAGACAAAAAACAAAATTCTGAATAGCTTTAAATCTTAAGTTTTATCCAAGTTAAATCTGATAATGAAGCGATTAAAATTAGATTTGGCTTGGATAGTCTATAAATTCTGCTATTTTTTACTTTACTTTTCATGATCTATCCATCAACACTATGCTGACTAAGTTATTCGTTCTTGCTATTTATTTTGCCATTTTATTCGTGATTGGAATCATGGCTTCCCGTAAAGTTAATGAACTCAGTGATTTTTATGTTGGGGGAAAGAAACTTGGCTATTGGTTAGTTGCGTTTTCAGCTCGTGTGACAGGAGAATCTGGTTGGTTGCTATTGGGCTTGACAGGAATGGGAGCTATCGCTGGTTATTCAGCGTTTTGGGTTGTTTTTGGAGAAGTATTAGGTGTTGCGGTATCTTGGTTTTTCATGGCAAAGCCTTTCAAAGAACTTACAGATAAATACGAGTCGATAACCGTCCCCGATTTTTTCGAAAGTCATTTTAAGGCAAGCAGCCATCGACTGCGAATTATTGCTGCGGTTACTTTGGCAACCTTTGTCATCATATTTGTTGCTGCACAAATTGATATCACAGGAAAAGCATTTGAAGACCTTCTAGGAGTCAATTACTTTGCAGGAGCGCTTGCTGGATTTTTTATCGTTGTCGCCTATACCTTTGTTGGAGGTTTTGTTGCGGTTGTTTGGTCAGACTTATTTCAAGGAGTGTTGATGTTTTTTGGTTTAATTATTCTACCTATTGTGATTTGGTTCAACTTACCTGGAGGAACCAATATAACAACCAGCCTAAATGCGATCGACCCCGCATTAACTTCTCCATGGGGAATTTACGATGATCCTTGGCTAAATGTGGCGACCTTATTTGGTTTTGCAATGATTGGTCTTGGTTTTTTAGGTTCTCCACAAGTATACGTACGTTTTATCTCCGTGAAAAGTACCGAAGAAATAGATAAAGGACGCTGGGTAGCTATTTTGTTTACCTTAATAACCGATAGTGCAGCGGTATTGATTGGTATTTTGGGGCGAATCATCTTCACTAGTGCAGGAGAAGATCCAGAGTCTATTTTGGGCCAAGGGGGAGAGGAAGTGATTGTTTTAGTTGTGAATAACTTTTTCCCTGCATTAATTGTGGCAGTTTACATTGCCATTATTCTCTCCGCAATCATGTCAACCATAGATTCTTTGCTTATTGTTGGTTCAGGATCCATTGTGCGTGATTTATACCAAAAAGTATTCCGTCCAGATTGCTCAGAAAAGACCTTAATGAAACTTTCTAGAGTCGTCACTTTAGCAATGGCTTTAATCGCATTGACGATTGCGCTCTCAGTAGCTGTTCTATCGCCTGATCGAACCGTTTTTTGGTTTGCAATATTTGGTTGGTCGGGTATTGCTGCTACGTTTTGCCCTGCCACGATTCTTGCTTTATTTTGGAAACCATATTCAGAACAAGGAGCAATGGCATCCATGTTGACGGGATTTCTTTGTGTACCAATCTTTAAATTTGGGGTACAAAGTATAGATTCTATTGGTATTTATTTCGAAAAAATGGATGTGTTATTCCCTTCTTTTGTATTAGCCATGTTAGCGGGTTGGATCTTCACTAAACTCTATCCTCGCCCAGAAGAACTTTAAATCAACGTATTAAAACGCTTCTATTGCGTAGGTTCTTTGACAATTTTGAAGAAGTTGTCAAAGAACCAAAATAGGTTAATTTGTAATGGCCATATCCGTAATTTTATTTAAAGCTTTAGAGACTTTATTAAGTATTTTTTCTTGTTCAACAAGTCCATGTCTTTCTTTAAGGTATAGTGGGTCGTTATACCCGATTTGAACGGTACCATCTTCTAATTGATAGACTACTATTTTTTGAGGTAAGTCTATCGCTAAACTAGCTTGGTTTTGCATTAAGGGCGTTCCTAGCAATGGATTTCCAAAAATAATGATTCGAGTAGGTCTTAGCTCTAAGCCTTTAGAAGCAGCATTTTTACTATGATCTAATTCTAACATAATTGTTAAGTTAGGATTAGCATCAATCGTGTTTTTTAATTTAGTGTAAGTCGTTTCAAAATCCAAAGGGCTATTTTTAAAAACGAATCCATTATCTTTTGATTCATGGATGGTGGTTTCTTTAGATTCATTGAGGGTAGTTTCTATTGATTTTTCAGTACAGGATGACAACAGTACTAGAATTGTTACATAAATCATTAAATGGCTAATTGTTCTCATGTTCTATTGTTTTTTTATAATTATTTAGGTTGATATTTTAATGTTGAACAAACATAGTTAATAAATAATTATTCTATAGACCAAGAGCCTCTTTTAAAATTAAGTAGATGGACTTCGAAGGTTTCTTTTTTAATAATTAAAGTCGTGTTATTAAAAAACAATTCTACTGGTACGCCATCATGGACAAGTTCCTGTTTTGGAAGCTCCTTACTTAAGAACTTAGGAGTTAGAGTAGCTTCAAATAATACCTGATTTATAAATAACTGGCCATTATCATCCATAATCGTTTTTATACCTTTCTCCGTAGTACTCAATAAATAAACATCTTGCCCATCTCCACCAATTAATTGATCCTGACCAAATCCTCCTGCCAATGTATCATTGCCTATTCCTCCTAATAGTACATCATTTCCACCATAACCCCACAAACGATCATTTCCTCCTCCTGCGAATAAAGAATCATTATACCCTGTAGCACCAAACAACGAATTATCTTCGTGGTTACCAATGATAGAAACGCCCTTTTTATTGATAGAAGAGGTCGCGTTATTTTTTCCTTGCATTGCATACCAATGCGGGTGATTTAATGGGGTGTTATAATAGTTTAACCCCAATGATTTTTTATCAGCCGTAGGCCAAGTTTTAGTTTGATTACTATAAACCGTTGGATAGCCGTTCGAATCAAAAGTGCGTAGTAAACCTGTTATTTCATGCTGGCTTAATGTGAAGTGTAAAAAGTCTAGAATTGCGGTGAAGGTATCTTTTTTGAAAGATACATTATTATTAGGTGTTGTATTTGGTACTGCACCCAACTCAGGATATAATCGAATCACTTGGCCACATTGATGATTGTTACTATTGATGGCATTAGGTGCTGCTTTGTAGTTTGTGATGTTTTTCGAATTAGCAGCTATAAGTGATTGGTTTAAAATGGTTTGAGCAGGCTCTAAGCAACCAGGACTATCAAAGGTAATCGCTAAGGTCGTATCTTTTAAGGCACATAATTGTGCTAAAACACCTCCTAATGAATGTCCGACATGGATAATAGTCGCCTGAGATTGATAACGTACTTTGAATGTGTCTTTCACGGCTTGTACAAAAATTCTTGCTTGATCAAATTGTTGATCAGGACTTTCTCCCGAAAAAATATTCCAATCATCATCCAAATCTTGTGCAAAAACTAATAAGCCCCAAGCAATTTCTTGTATTGTTGCACTGTCTTCCTCTAATGCACTGGGGAAATCTGTTCCTCTATGTGCGACAACAATCTTATTACTTATGGTATGTCGATACGCCCTAGCAAAATACCCTCCTGTCGAAAGGGTACGAAAAATAGCTATTGCTGCTTTCTTTTGCCAAGCAGAATCATTATTAACAGCAGCTTGTATAGCAGCGACTCCTTCTGTAATATTTTCTACAGTTAGATTGTCGTACCAAGATGAACTTTCTTCTTCTATATCTAATAGCACTTCCCAGCCATTGGGTAATGTTTCTACATAATTTTTATCATAGACATCGGCAGCAAGCAGTGCAAATTCTTTTGGGGTAATTTCTTGTAAAACCTCATTGGACTGGCAAGCAGTTAACAAGCCTGAAAGAACAAGAACAATCATTAGATGATTGGACATTAACTTTTTTATGTTGATAATTTTATCTTTAGAAATAGAGTTTTCTTTTATGAAAGCGATGGATCTTAGAATATTTTTTTTTACCATTGAGTTGAGTGATCCTTTGATATAGTTGATGATAGAGCGCTATTTTAGGTGTGTGATTTTTTTTTAAGAGACTTTTTTGACATAATTACAAAAAAAGATAACAGTGTTAAATTAGAAAAAGTTCACTACCTTTTTTACATGGCTGTAAGGGCATTATTATGGACTATTCTATTTTTATTCATAGGTTTTAGTTTATAAAAAAAAACGAGTATATACAGTTATATTAATGAGATAAAAAGTGTTTATAAAAGTTGATTTTAAGAACTATTGATGCCATTTTTTTCTACGTTCTTTCCATTCTTTCCAAAAATGCAAATAACCTGTTTTGTCAAACTCGTCAGTAGGAATTACTTTTTCTTTACTGGAAGTGTAAAATTGTTCAACTTGATCCACAAATTTTAAAATTTGATTTTTATAATTTTCAAACTCAATCAAAACGTTAGTACTATTTTGAGTTTTTAATTCAACCATCTCATTCTTGTGCCTTACCTCCCAATTATCGCCCTTTGTGCAACCACCAATAAAAACTTCAGTCATTCCTTCAGTAAAGACTAAGAAATGGCCACAACATGGAAATAAATGAACTCCAACAGGATTATCTTTAGTGTGATCTCTTTCTAAGGTTCTTAGTAAAAATAAAGCAGTCGCACTAATAGTTCCAGAATCATTATTAACAACAACTTCGTTCCCGATTTTAACAAAAATAGTTCCATGAGCACACAAGTCCATCTCTGTGTTTTTATCTGAAATCCAATGTGTTTCTTTTAATTTTAAAATAAACATTGAGTCAAGCATTTGATGTTATTTTCATGAATTAATTTTAACTGCAATTACATAACGTTTTTAATTGAAATTAATTCAAAATCCTAATTTTTTATAAGACCTAGCGTTATGTCTGAAAAGAAAATCAAGTTAGTCTCAAAAAAATGTATAATGCTGCTTAGTACAATGTAACATAAGTTTTAAATAGAAAAGGTTAAATTTGTTTTCAAAAGGTAAACAAATGAAAAGACATAACATTCAATTAACAGAACTAGATAGAAACCATCTACAAGATTTGTTATCAAGAGGAAGCTTACCAGTTCGAGTTCAAAAACGAGCTCTAGGTTTACTGGAACTAGATAGAGGAAAAACCTATCAAGCAATTTGTGATACATTAAGCACAAGTTATTCAACAGTATACAGTTGGGGTAAAAAGTATAAAAAAGATGGTTTAAATTTTCTAAATGATAGGCCTCGTTCAGGCAGACCAGTAGAAGTAGATGGAAAATTAAAGGCTAAGATAACAAGTTTAGCCTGTAGTACTCCACCCAAAGGTTATGGAAAATGGTCTTTGCGTCTTCTAGCTGATAAAATTGTAGAATTAAACTTCGTGGATGATATTTCTCATACTGAAGTTGGGCGAATTTTAAAAAAAATGAATTGCAGCCTCACAGAAAAAGGCAATGGTGTATAAGTAAAATAACAGGTAGATTCTTAGCACAAATGGAGTTAGTTCTAGATTTGTATTTACTTCCCTATGATGAAGCTTATCCAGTTGTTTGTTTTGATGAACGACCATGTTTTTTAATTGGTAACACAATAGCTGGTTTTGCTATGAAGCCAGGGCAAGTGGCAAAAGAAAATTATGCTTACACAAAACATGGTTCTTGTTGTGTATTAGCAATGATAGAACCTAAAACAGGTAAACGGTTGGCACATATACGTAAACAAAGGAGAAAAAAAGAGTTCTGTATTTTTATGAAAAACTTAGCTCTTCTTTACCCTAATGCTAAAAAAATCAGGGTAGTTCTAGATAATCTAAATACACATAATTTTAGTTCTTTTTATGAGCATTTAGAGGCAAATGAAGCATCAGAACTAGTTGATAGATTTGAGTTTATATATACTCCTAAAAGTGCATCGTGGTTGAATATGATTGAAATAGAATTTTCTGCATTAGCAAGACAATGCTTAAATCGACGAATTTCAACCATGAGAGAAGTTGGCCAAGAAGTTATTGCTTATTTCAAAGAACGTACTGAACAAAGAATTAAAATAGAGTGGCAGTTTAGTAAAGAAGCTGCTCGAAAAAAATTAAAAACCCATTATATTAAGGTTAATCCAATGAATTCAAAATAGTTAAAACTTATGTTACACTGTACTTAGTACAGTGTAACATAAATTTTTAATACTTCTTGAGCGAGCCTTTTTGCGAACTTCTTCATCCAGTCCTCGTTCTGATAGCTAAGGTTATCGAATTTTATTCATAGGTACTTAAATCAATTTTTCCTTGATACAATTCTATATATTCATCGAGAGGGCTTCTATAGAAGCAGGCATAATATTCTTCAATCCAACTGTTATCTTTATGTATTAGATTTAAGAAGTTACTTTGATGAAGACGAATGGATAGGTAATCGTTTTCTTTTGGGAAATATTCAAAATCAAATAAGTTTTTGGAATTTAATTTTAATATCAAGTCCTTCTTAAATATTTGAATACCATTTTCAGGAGGAGTGCTAGGGAAAACATCAATAGATGAAGTGTCTTCAATCGTGTTTTTTTTGCGCTCTAGTTTCCAGGAATAAATAGACTTGTTTTGCCTTTTAAAGATATCTTTTTTCTTTTTTTCTTTGCAGGCAGAAAAAGATACAAATAGTAATTTTTTTTTCGATTCCATAAACTAATAATACAATGCTTAGGGTTTAAAGATATTGTAAAAACTCAATTCAGTCAATTATATACAGCGTTGTTCCACTTCTTTTACCGTTTCATTTAGTCTAAATTTTACGATGAGATACATAGGATCTAATGCGGTTGAAAATTTGGGAAAACCTATGTAATAATATAAAGTGAGTAGAGTGCTCACCAAGGAGGTCAAAAACTTCTTTTTTAGTTTTATTAAGGAGTACTTCACTTTTTATGATGTCTTCAGCCATCCTAATTTTAATTGATTTAAAGACTATTAAAGATAAGTAATCTCGAAGCAAAATCGTAGATTTTATTAGGGAATTTAGCTTCGTGTTCTTAGCAAAATCTACGATTTTTCGGCTTTCAAAAAAAAAGCTAAAAATCTAACTCTGAATAGCATGAGTATATTACGCCTTGTTCTGCCTAGTATTTTTTGCTATTAGCTACATCGTTTAATTGGTATTTTGTTGCTGTGACTTTGATTGAAGAAGCTTTAGTACATTAGTTTAATGTTTTAATACAATTAATGATTGGTTTGTTTTGAGAAATAAGAGTTTTATCTTAAACTTACATACGTAACCTACTTGATAAGATAGGAATACTACTAAAAAGAGATAAAATGCACACATACAATCTTTTAAAAGAAAAACATAAGACCATAGAGTTCATGTTTGATGTAGAAGGAGGACACCTAGATGAGGTGCTTTCTTGTATCTGTTCGTCACTGAAACAAAATGCAATTATTCCAACGGAATTGCAAGATGAACTAGATGAAATCCTGCATAAATCTAATGTAGTGGATGATGTTCATGCTGGTGTAGCGGTGATTCATCATAAAACTTCAAAAATTGATAACCTTGAAATAATTATTCGTACCAAAAATGAAATCGCATCATCAAATGATGAGTCAATTCGCTTTGTTTGGATTTTATTGGGAAAACAAAAAACGCATCAGCATTTAGCTCAAGCATCAGAATTTTTAAAGTTGCTAGAAGACAAAGAGTTAAAAAATAAGTTTTTGAATGTAAAAACAGGAGAGGAGTTTGTTGATGTTTACGTTGAAGGAGTTAAAGAAGAAGTAAATTTCGCACATCATATTTCCCCTGAGTTGCAACCCACAGGGAAGTTTGCTGGAGGATTGATAGCTGATATAAAAAGAACGACGGAGACTTACATTCAGGATTTTAAAGATGGAATGAATAGTAAGAGTATAGCATCCATTTTTTTCCTGTTTTTTGCTTGTTTGGCTCCCGCAATTGCTTTTGGTGGATTGCTTGAAGTGCAAACGGATGGTGCTGTAGGAGTGACAGAGATGATTGTTGCAACAGCACTTTGTGGTGTTGTCTATTCGCTTTTTAGTGGCCAACCGTTGACGATTTTGGGAAGTACAGGACCTGTAATTGTATTTATGGGCTTATTATATCCCTTATGCCTTCAATACAATGTCCCTTACTTACCCACACTTGCTTGTATTGGTTTGTGGACAATGGTGTTATTAATCATTTTAGCAGTAATTGATGCTTGTTCATGGATCCGCTTTTTTACGCGCTTTACGGACGACACTTTTGCTGCATTGATTAGTTTGATATTTATTGTTGAAGCAGTCAAAAAAATGTTGGGTGGTTTTGACGCAGACGAAGCAGGAGTTGTTCCTTATAGTGCTGCTTTTTTAAGCTTGTTATTAGGTTTAGGCACTTTCTACATTGGTTCTACTTTATCTAACTTACGAAGTGGGATTTATCTTCGTAGAAGATTAAGAGAGTTTTTAGCTGATTTTGGAACCACAATAGCTATTTTGTTAATGTTATTTGTTTCGCTTCAGTTTGATGATATTTCAATTAAAAGATTGGATGTCCCTGAAAAACTAGAGCCTTCTACATACGTTATTACACAGGATGTTAAAACTGAATTTGGTATTTCTGAGGAGTTAGGCACCGCTTTGTTGTACAATCCTTCTCTGCTGAACTCTAGCGAGAAGAAAATCGAACTTTCTTCGTTGTCAAATTCAGCACAAACAGAACTCAAAGGCTTAGCCAGTTCTAAAGAAGAAATCATTGAAAAAAGTGCCAAGAGGTCATGGTTTGTCAATCCGTTCGAAGCTCCAGTATGGGTGATTTGGTTGAGTATAATTCCAGCAATATTACTGAGTATCTTATTATACTTGGATCAAAATATAACGGTACGCTTAGTCAATCATTCTCAATACAAATTAAAAAAAGGAGGAGGCTATCACTTAGATTTACTTGTCGTTGCTTTATTAGTTGGGGTTTGTTCCCTTTTGGGCCTACCATGGATGGTTGCAGCTACCGTACGCTCCTTGAATCATGTTCGTTCTTTAGTGAAGGTCGAAGAAGATAAAGAAGAAGAAGTAATCGTTGGAACGGTTGAAACAAGATTAACAGGACTTTTGGTCCATGTTTCTGTTGGAGCAAGTTTGCTTTTACTTGGTTTCTTGAAGTTGGTACCAATGGCTGTATTGTTTGGTTTGTTTCTTTACATGGGAATTGCTTCTATGAAAGGTAACCAACTTTTTGAGCGATTAAAGCTTTGGATTATGGATCCCTCCAAATACCCGACGACCTACTATCTAAGAGCTGTGCCAACGAAACAAGTGCATTTATATACCTTAATTCAAACAATTTCTTTAGCAGTACTTTGGTTGGTTAAAACAAGCGCATTGGCCATCTTATTTCCATTGTTTATAGCTTTTCTGGTTCCCATTCGAATGTTAATGAATCGCTTTTTTAACAATTCCCATTTAGCTTTATTGGATGCAGAAGAAGCTCCAGATGAAGAACAGTATTTAGAGTTAGATTAAATTTTTTATAATGAAAAAGATATTGGTACCGATTGACTTCTCTCCTGAATCTCGTTGGGGCTTCTATTATGCTTATGACTTTGCCTCAATTATAAATGCGGAATTGATCATGTTGAATATATATTCATTAGATATAAATCGAATTTTTTCGGCTGCTGATATAAAAAAACAACAAGAGGAAGAGAAAATAAAACGTCTTGACAAGTTAAAAGAAATTACAGACCAATATTTAACGGATAAACTCAACCTTATCAAGATTCAGTATATCGTTGATTATGGTAAAAAAAGTCAATTAGCTGACTTTGCGATAAGTTATGGAGTTGACTTGATTGTAATGGGGAGACTAAAGGGAGATACTCTTTTTGATGATTTTTGGGGTGGTGTCACATCGAAAGTAATAAAAAAAACGCTCTGCCCTGTTTTGTTTGTTCCAAAAGTCGCTTCTCAACTTAAAGAATGTAAGCCATGCTACTATCAATAATTAATAGCATTAACGCTCTTCAATATAACAAAATCACTTTCGTGGGTAGAAAATATATATATGATTAAGGTAGTAATTGAAATTAGTTTATTCTTTTTGATTACGTCCTTTTGTAAAGCGCAAAGTCATGACTTAGCAGATCAACCCAAACTTAAAGGACTCCATTTGTTGGATGAAGTTGTGACTAAGTATGATTTTTTCTTTAGTGGAGAAGGACATGGAACCAAAATTAATTCCATTTTAGAATGGGAATTACTTGAGTATTTACACAACAAAGTAGGAATCCAATATTTTCTATGTGAATGTAATTATAGTACGGCTTATTTACTTGATTTATACATAAAAACAGGACGGGAGGAGTATTTGAAACCAGCTATTATTTACGCAGATGAAAAAACGTTTTTAGATAAAATAAGAGCGCTTAATTCAACTTTACCTGAAAAAGATAAAATTCAAATAATAGGAGTAGACGCAGAAAGATTTATTTTTATAAATAAAGAAAAATCACTGATATGTAGATGTGATTTTTCTCAAAACGATACCAAATCTGTGATTTGATGGGACTAAAGGAAGAGTTCAATAAACTGTGTCAAAAGTAAAAAATAGTATTAATTCATCGAAAAAGCCCTCAAAAAAAAGGGGGCTTTTTTGATGAGGTCATACGGCTC
>JAVCKV010244727.1:0-15524 GCA_032274145.1 Herpochondria borealis | reverse complement strand
GCGTAAGCTGGTCTCGCCAAAGAGTCGGCACTGCCCTCGCAGATGTTCTTGGAGGTTTGGACCAGTACGTGAAACATCATATCAGACTGGTTGTGCCCGACTCGAGTGGTTTCTATGGTGACGGAGAGCTTCGTTTGACGCTCAAGGCAAAGCTTAGAAGCGGTGGGAGCAACGACAGGGCTGCTGGATGGGACAACGTCAAAGTCACCGTTGTACACAAATGCCATGTTGCCCCCACTCCAGTACCCACTATTGCACCAACTCCTCCACCTCAAAGTTCTCCCACGAATCCGCCAGCACCCACGGATCCTCCATTGCCAGTTCCAATACACGATACAGCCGAAGACGATTTTTCGGGATATGAGAGAACAGGTATTCTGGACGGCAGTGACGGAAGTATTCATTGGATAGGTCCTTGGACGCGACCACTTGGGGTGTATTTTTCTCGTAACGGCTTTTGGTGTCCGGATGCTGATTGCATCCGAGTCCGCTCTTCGGCCGAAGCCCCTGATGTCAACGCTGATCGTTTTATCGACCTGAGCGCATATTCCTCCGGAACGCTTTCTCTCAACTATAAGGGAACGTGGGGAGGCGGAGGGATTGGAGAGGTTCTCGTCAGTGGAGATGGCATTTTTTTCACCTCAATTGGGACAATGGCCCAAAATGCCGAAGGCAGTCTCACGCTCACCATTCCACCCTCAGTGCTCACTGCTGACTTTGCCATGCGGTTAAGAATTGCTGGAACGGCTATCAATGATATCTACATCGACAACGTTGTTATCACTGTCGACGGGATGATGATTCCCACCCCAAATCCCACCATTGCACCACCCACGGATGCACCAACTCCACCACCGACTCCACCACCGACTCCGCCACCTACTCCCCCACTCACTTCTCCACCAACTCCACCACCTACTCCACCGCCCACTTCTCCACCAACTCCGCCACCAACAGATGCGCCTGTTCTCCCAGCACCAACCGATGCGCCTGTTCCAGGGACAACTCCGCAACCTACTCTGCCACCCACTCCACCACCAACGCCGCCACCTACTCCTCCACCAACGCCGCCACCCACTCCACCACCTACTCCCCCACCAACTCCTCCGCCCACTCCGCCTCCTACACCACCTCCCACAAAGCCACCCACCCCACCACCTACCAGCCCACCAACAAAAGCGCCCACCAACCCAGTTCCAATTTCCGATACAGCTGAGGATGATTTCGAGGGTTGGGAGCGAACTGGTATCCTTGATGGAAGCGATGGAAGTATTCATTGGATTGGCCCCTGGACACGACCATTGGGAGTATACTCTTCTCGCAATGGCTGGTGGTGTCCGGATGGAGGCTGTATACGCCTCCGTTCGTCGTCCCTCGCCCCTGATGTCAAGGCGGATCGTGCCATTGACTTGAGCGCCTATTCCTCTGGAACAGTTTCGTTTGATTACAAGGGTTCGTGGGCATCAGGTGGAACTGGAACGGTGTTAGTCAGTGGGAATGGAAGCAATTTCAGCCAGATTGGAAGTTTCACCGGCAGCGCGGAAGGAAGTCGCACGTTCACCATTCCATCGAACAAGCTCACTTCCAACTTCAAACTCCGGTTCCGTGTCAAAGGAACTGGCACCAGTGATATGTACATTGATAACGTTGTGGTCAACGTCCAGGGGGTTGCGTAGATTTGAGGTAGCCTCCTCGTTCAGTCACGGCACCTTGAACTTGATTGGATTCGGAAATTGACTCATAATGTAAAACATTTAGCCCAACTTAGAAAATAGCGATGTAGCTTACCAGATGAATTCTCCTCATCTTTTGAAACCACTTTCCTCTAGCCTGATGATAAGGAGTCTGGGACCAAAACTCCGCGACATCTCGATAGCGACTGGTGGTGAAGCTGCTGCGTGAGCAGTGATCGCGTTGCCCAAGTAGGAGCAAGGCGTGTCTGTAATCTGCAACGCTCAGTCCCCACAAGCAAGAGTTATTGAATGCGCAAGGGCGGTAGGCGAGTGAGGAGTAATAGGTGAGACCCGGCTGCCATGCCCCAAGTATTTGCGTAAGATCAGAGGTTGTCGGGTAATATGCTTGTGCAAATAAGACCAAACCAGGCTCCATGTCATGTATTATCTGGTTCCATTGCCTAGCAGTTGCTGGGTACCGTTTCGTCGAACCATCAGCCAAAGACTTGGTTTTCTGGCAAGAACTTACGATTCTTTATAAAATACCTTACCAGGATATACTCCTTGACCCTCATCGCCATTCCCATGCCAACGCGGGTAGGACGTCGCCAATGCCACCGAAGCCAGACTCCCGTACGAGGCTCAATATATTCACAAGATGCCAAGTGGTCTGAGCACCTTGACATGTGTGTGCTTTCTTTGTGGACTATGGAGCAGAAGAGGCGCTGGCGCATACTCAAATAACGGCTTCCATATCTTACATTTGTGTCGTGTCTATCTCGTTGCAATGTCCATCAGTTGCTGGGTAATGTTCCGTGAACGAGATTTTCGCTATTGGTCGTGGTAGCGTGCTCCTGCATTCATGCCGTGCATCATTCTCCAGCACTCGCGCTGCGTACACAAACATACTTCGGCGGCAGTCTTCGGGATGATGCCATGGACATTGATTGTTTTGAGATAAGGATCTTTTCCGCATCTTGTGATGTTCTTGGAGAGAAATTCGTATTACGCCAGCGTGTATCGTGGCAGCACAGTGTATGTGTACAGACTACCTATCGGCGAGAGTCCGCGTTTTCAGTTTTGACGAGACCGTGTTGAATGGGCTGCTGCGGTGTAGTTGTTGAGGAGGATGCTGTTGTGGATATTTGTCGTGGTCGGTGCATGCTCTAGTGCCGTGTGACTGGCATGCCCTCTTCCAATACTTCGACAGTTGCTAAGGTAGCTGAACGCAATCGCTTCTTCGCACTTCGAACCAAGCTAATAATTGTCACTAGCATCGCACAGAGCTCATCATTTTGACATGTCTTGTTTGATCGGAACTTTTACAATTCTCTATTGTCACGGGCAAGAACGGATGAACCTGATGCTTGGTCCAGTAATTGTAAAGTTGGAGGCTCCTGCAAGATTCCCCTCAATGTCAATTAGTACAGGGTCCACCTCAAAGGACACACGAAAATGATTGTATGCTCCTCCATTGTCAACATGTCCTTCCAACAAATTGGTACCCTTGAGAAACTTCACTCGCTCGATTCGAAGAACGTCAAAAAACCAACAGTCTTCAACGTCGACAAATTCAGAAAAGACGCAATCTTGAATCACAACAGGCCCCTTCTCATTGTGTCCACCCGCAACCCAATTGACTTTGCAGTAAATCGTGCAATTGAGAATTTGAAAGCCCTTGATAAAGTAGGCGGAGTAAAGTTGGAGCGAAGTGATGGTACAATTGCGAATGACGACAGCATGTTCAAAGACGGCACATGGAGCAACCAACTGCAAATTATCGATATTTTCAATGCGTATATCATCACCATCATGACATATGGCGTCATACTCATAAAGGGTTGGTTCTCCCAGGCTCTGCAGATGATGGGTTCGTAGTGGTGTCGTTTGGTGATGGATCGGCGAAATTAGAAAAGCTCCTTCCATCATACCAGAACAGGCTGATAGCAAGATAACGATCGCAGTTTGTAGTTGTTGTTTCTGCATCGTCGTGCCATCACAAAATAGACTTCATTCATTATTGATCACATGTAATGAACATCAAAAGAGCTATTATGATACGTGTAATCAGATCATGGTGTCAAACAAGGAGGAGAAAGTATCTTTTCTGTATCTTATGCACAGTATTACGGTATCGTAGGAATCACTGTGACAGTGCTACCTTACCGTGAGAGATTGCGTTTGACGAAGAGCATTGTGTGCTCGTCCTGGCTGTTGATGATGGTGTTGTCATAGCCATTCGTCATACTTGTTGCCACAGTATTGTTGTGTTCGTCGTCATTGGCTGGCAATGTCGTCTTCATCGGCAGAGGCAATAACTGGAACGCGTCAGGATCTAACGGATGTGGGCTGTGTGGCGCACGATCCCAATCTCTACGCTTACATGGGCATTGCAGAAGCAAGCGCAGAAGGTCCCCTTATTCAATCTACTACCGATTCCATTATCGACGCTTATCACAGGGATGGGTTACTGGTATTTCCACATGCATTTATGAATGACGTGAAAGAACTGGATGCGGCTATCCACAGCCTCGCAACGGGTAACAACAAACGCTTCAAGAAAAAAGTACTGGACATTGTGCGGTCCGGTGAAATGCCTGACTTTACATCAGGGACAAAGATCCCCTGGGTTCAATACGAAGCTGGAACAGCAACGACAAACGAGACTTTGCTACTCACACCCGCCACAGCCCCCCGTGTCCGAAAGCTAATGGGGTTTGTCGGCTACGAAGAAGCAATTGGTGCAGTCGTCAAGGACACCAAACTTAATGAACTTGTAGCTCGTCTACTCGACTGCAAGGTGCACGAGTTGGAATTGTTCCAAGACATGGCGCTCTTGAAGCCTCCGCATGGACGAGAGAAACCGTGGCACCAAGACAAGGCCTATTTTGACATTCCTCTGGAAACGCAAGTGGTTGGGTGCTGGCTTGCCATTGACAAGGCAACAATCGACAATGGATGTATGCGCATGTGGAGAGGTGGGCATACACAAGGGCCCCTGATGCACTTTTCCAAACGAGACTATCAAATATGTGACGAGAATGCTCCATCCATCCAGAGGGATCATGAGGTTGTGGCTGTCCCCCTGCCTGCTGGAGGGTTGGTGCTCTTTGGGGGAATGACACCGCACGGGACACCTACGAATTGCTCGACAGATCCACGAAGGGCTCTGCAATTCCATTGGGTCAAGAGAGGCGCCACCAAGATCCATAAAGATGAACTAGGGGGGCGAGCTCAGCTGTTTGGAGGGATTCCCAATGGGTTGTCATGCTGAGAAGCTATATTATTCTCTCGCTCGAAGAACTGTTCATTCCTACCAGACGTTGTTGAACCTCCCCTTCTAACTATTCGATGTGCCAGACAGAGAGCGTTTTTCAGTTTGAGTCATGGGTGTGAGAATTGTACAGCAACAGCATTCAGTCTCGAGAGCGTAGGTTTAAAACTTGTTGAAAGCATTGGCTATATGATAGAGCTTAACGAAGCTGTGAAAGGTAACGACCCATGTTGTCGCTCCTAGTAGGCACAAACATATTTGCAGAATGTACGAGTCTGAGAGTTATCAGAGTATCGGGGACACTGCCCGTCAGACTCACTCACAGACGCAACGGGTGGTGACATCATGACCTATTTGTCACCATAAATTTCCCATAGTTCGGTATCCTTGGGTCCGCCTCCATTGACAACGTTGGTAAAGCCTGCGCTTTCCAAAAAGTCCTTGGCCTTTTGACCTCGACCGCCCGAGCCACAGTGCGTAATAATTGGTGTATCTTTGTTTGCTCCTTCCGGTAGAGGCATACTCTTGGTCGCTCGGTCAAAGGTGAGCAGCTGGGCCAGTGGTCGTACTCCGTCTGCAGGTAGCGGTCCAACGGCAAAGGATTTTTGATCCCCAGGTTCGTCCTCTGCATTTGGATTGCGTACGTCCACCACCAACAGATTCGATCCTGCCTTGGCTACAAACTCCTTGAGAGATGCAGGATCTGCTACGCCAGGTTTACGAGACATGCAACGAGTGATTGAGGAGCGAGCAACGGACGAACGAGTGATACGATGAAACATCATTGTATCATTGTCACAACATTGTGTTTCTGCTACATGCACAGTAGTTATGTCCCCTGTACTTCTGCGTACAGTACGCTAGTGAGTACGGTACTGGTACACAGTATGTGTGAAAGTAAGACGTAACGGTAAAATCAGCATCGTCCCTTGGATTTCGAGATTCATTTGAGAATGCCACCATGGGATACTTTGTGGTACGCATTCAGGGACTCTCTAGTCCAAAGGGTAAACCACTGAATGGTCTTGTTGGGGCGGTAGAGACGTTTGATCGCTTTGGAGAAGAAGAGCGATTGCCAGTTTGGATCAATGGGGTGGCTGAGCCAATGGCCCTTCGACGAAAGAATATTCTACCTCTCAAATCGACAGAAAGCGGGTACAGGGGGCAAATTGACTTGGGAAGCGGGGTAGGCCGTGCTACGATTCGGGAGGATGTCTGGAGAGCTGTAGTCAACATCAACCCTGGTCAGACCATTCTTGGGAGTAGCATGATACATTCTGCAGATGAGTGGCCCAGATTCAAGGGGCTGCTCGCAGCAATTGCAGAGGCTCTGGAGAGTCTACACTCCCAAAAGAAGCTTGATAGAAATGTGATTGTTCAACCAACTGATCTCAATTTAGCACATGCAATCAACCTTCTTGCTAGCGGTGAAAGACTTGTGGACAACCCTGCGTGGGGCTCCGATTGGAACAAGCTTGCACAGATTGTCACCAACAAGATGAGCGACGACCAGAATTGGCGTCTCATGGCCAAGTTTGCACCCCATCGTCTGCAGCCTGATATTTTCACAGCAGAAAGGAATGGCACGGCTCGTGTGAACTCAGCTCGTGCTGGAGCCTATCATATCTACCCTTGCAACTACAAGCATTATTTTGATGCTCTGGAGGTGAGATACTCTCACAATGGCGTGAGCAAGCACGAGATTTGGTTAGACTATGGGCAAGTTGAAACCAAGGGTTACGTCGAGAATGCAGTCGCTTTGAATGCGATGCAACGATTGCAACCCGATGTTTTGTCGCAAGTGGATCCACAGTCCTTTTGGTCAGCTATGCTGCACATTGACGTCTTCACTTCAGCATTACAGTCGAGTTGTCCTGATGAAGTGGATCTGATCCAGGAGTGGGCGGACATGAAAGATGGTGCCCAGAAAAGTCAAGCCCAGGTTCGTGGCATTGAAGAATTGATGGAAGTGCAGCTTTCGCCCAATGACAATGGCAAGTGGTCAATTGTCAACGAAAAGGATCACGAGCTCCTCAGTCTTCGTGGGGCACAAGCTGCGCTGAGCCTTGCTGTTTTGACAGTATGTGGTCAGACACACTCGCCAGCGAGATTTGAAATTCAGGACATTTATTGTGGGTCACAGATTGAGAAAGATATTATGGCAATCAACAATGCAGGCACTCGTCCTGATCCCGCGGGGGAGATGACCCGAGTCATGACGCTACTGTCACTCGGCCTAGCCACTGATTCAGCGGAGGTTTGTGTTACGTGCCATAATGAGAGCTATGGTGGACGCATGAACGTCTGCAGTCGTTGCCAGTGTGTTGGGTACTGCAGCCGCATCTGCCAAAAACGAGATTGGAAGAATCACAAGAAGATATGCTCAAAGATTGCAGGTGATGAGGAAATCAAGGTGCGTATGTACAAGTCTCGAACTAGCATGACGAAGAAGCCAGGCATGTTCATCGAGATCAGTGGGGTTGGGTACCTCACGGTACTGTGGTCGGGTAAGGAAGGAGGGCAAAACTGCATCACGCATCAAAGGGAACTGCAAACTGATGTCAACTCCTCTGAAGTGCGCTTGATGCAGAAGGCAACCGATGGAGCTGTACCAGGTCAGAAAGTCCCATTTGAGTATTTTAAGGATCTGAATCCACTGTGGCAATTTGTGCTATCTTGTGGACCACTCCCTTCGCTGAGGTTGTCGAAAGCTTGTGTGGACGAGGCTCTCGAAATGGTGGGAGGCGACGCTCGAAACCTTTGCGTCGAATCTGCTGGATTCACAGCTTTGGAATGGGCAGCAAAGAAAGGGAATACGGCAGCGGTTGAGTGGCTCTGCCAGGATTCTAGGACCAAAGGATTGATCACCGTTGGATCTCCTATTGGCTGGGCCGCGTACACTGGGAAGGCTGAAATCCTTCGTATACTGCTTTCCTTTGGGGCTGACCCAGGCGCAACGAATGACGTCCTGTGGGGATGCCAGCCTCCTTTGCTTCTCGCAGCGAGCAATGGGCAACTCGAAACGCTTAAAATCCTGGTCGACGAGTGTGGTCAAGACATTCGTATGCGGGATTCCTCGGGCAGGGACATCATTGCAAGCATCAAGTCCTCTCCGTCTTCAAGAGGATTGGAAGGCCACAAAAATTGTCTCAAGTGGGCAAAGAAGAAACTCGCAAGAAGCCCTGCCTGATAAAGAGGTTCTCCGTTCGAGCCATGAGTGGCTCTCTATGCTCTGGTACACGTAGTCTGTGTCTTGATCATGCAAGCGTCATCATAAGATTAGGAAGGTAGTGGAAACTTGGACCTTCTAGAATTTCTCTATGCACACATCGTACACTTCGGAGGGGGCAGCACGCCCAGAAAACTCATAGTGGTGGAGGCAATGAATGTTTGAGGGGCGAAAACCGGAGAAGGTTCTCGTTTAGCTGACCCAAGCTGGCCGCACGGCGTGCATTACCGTGGGCCGAACACAGAATAGAATGCTGTGTTCGAATTTCTGTGGTCGAAAATCGTAAATTACCGTACGTCGAAAACGCAACAGAGACCTCGTGTTCGTTTTCGCCTCTCGATTTTCTCTCAAAACTTGCGAACAGAGGGTAGATAACTCTAGATATACGCCTCCTCTTATCTGCCTTTCAAGCGCCATGTCTAGCCTTGACTTTCTATCTTTAGAAGACTTTGTTGCCATTGTTCTATACTAGAGTGTTAACACTATTCACAATAGGAATGATGGGTCTATGACGGCAACAGTGTGCCAACGAACGGAATTGATTTGGATCTTGGACGCGCGCCAAAAATTGGGAACACCAAACCACAGCGCCGCATGGACAGTACAGTCGCCAGTATCCCATGACACATTTTCTCTCCTTGTCTTTTTGAAGTGGGGAAAGTACAATGACAATCCAATCAATACTCCAGATACTCTGCTGCCGCACGTTGAACGTGAGTGCGGTGCGCAAACTGCGACTACACAATTTGCATTCTGCGTTGAAGCCTTTACGGTACCGGATGACAAATGAGTCTTCTCGAAGCATGATGTGGCGGAGTTGAAGTTCAACAGCTCTCGTCGCCTTTTACATCATGAGGCACTCCGGTTCCTTGTTGGAGAAGGCCACGTGAGACATTCAGAAAGCAGCAGCTTTCAATCACAAGAAAGCGGAGCTGAAGTTCAACAGCTCTCGTCGCCTTTTACATCATGAGGCACTCCGGTTCGTTGTTGGAGAAGGCCACGTGAGGCATTCAGAAAGCAGCAGCTTTCAATCACAAGAAACATACTTCAGTTGCTATCAGAGAGAGAGAGAGAGAGAGAGAGACGATGAGAGCTTTTCGTACGGCGTGGATGCCTTTTGTGTTGGCAAACACCTTGCAACAGCACGCCGCGGTGGCGCAGAACATTGGGGTCGCAATTGGTGAGGTTTGCGACCCCAATGAAGGATGTTCTAACGATGCTGCCTGCGTCGAGGGCCTCTGTACTTGTCCATTTGCCGGGTATTCGAATGCATGCCCATCCCAGCTGGTGTGGTGTCCTGGAGTGGGAGCTACCCAATGCACGGAATTGGACCACATTGGAGATGTTTGCGACCCCAATGAAGGATGTACTCGCGATGCCAACTGCGTCGATGGCCTCTGTACTTGTTCAGTTGCCGGATTTTCGAGTGCCTGCTCGTCACCCGAGCTGACGTGGTGTCCTGCAGTGGGAGCTACCCAATGCGTGGAATTGGTCCACGTACTCGACTCGGGCAGTACCTGCTACCGAGATGATCAATGCCAACTAGGACTAGTATGCAAAACTCGACCTTGCTGTATCGGCCCAGGGAATACATGCCAGTGTAATGTCGAAGCAAACACTGGCTGCCCAGAAGGACAAGTTTGCGAACCTGCTGGCAGGTGCACACTTGTCGCCGGAGATTCGTGTGAACGCAATCTTGAATGCTTCAGCATCTCTTGTAAAGAATCCATCTGTCAGCCCTTGTGTTCTGATGATGAGGACTGTGTTGATGGGGAGTTCTGCGTCGGCTATCTCTTCTCTCTAATCTCAAGTGAACCAAAATTCGTTTGTCGCGACTGCCGTACAAACGAAGACTGTCCTGGTGGGTTGGTATGCAGAGGAAATTATTCCTTCAATCGCCCATACGAATGTGACGAATGTACAAGTGTCTTCAGTTGCTCAAATGCACAGGTGTGTCTCAGTGGCCGCTGCCAAGATAACCCATGTGAATCATCTGAAGACTGTCCACTTCTCCAGTTTTGCGATGATGTGATGACGTGCCAACCGTCTCCTGTATGTTTTGCTGGCGATGTGATGGTCAATGTTCAGGACCATGCTGGCTTGGTCCCAATGAGACTCCTCAAAATTGGAGATTGGGTCCAAGTTGATGCAGAAGGCAACTTTGAACCCATCTACTCCTTCGGTCACCACAATCAGGCTCAGTATGCCCAGTTCATCGAGATTGCTGTCGCCACCCCCATCACTACTGAGACGAAAATGGCAATTATGCCCCCGTTAAAGATGTCGCCTGAGCACATGATATGGACCTTCGAACTGGGCTATGTGCCTGCCTCGAGCCTTGAAGTTGGCCACACACTGATGGATGGCACTACTGGCGATACCGTTCCAATTACGTCGATTCGTCATGGTGTCAAGTCGTTGGGAGTGTTTGCACCATTCACACCCTCTGGAACCATCGTCGTGAACAATCTCGTTGCTTCAACCTACGTGAGCATGCAAAAGGATACAGGTCGGCTCCTTTTGGGTGGCTTCTCGACCTGGATTCGCTGGCAGTGGTTGGTTCATAGTTTCGAGTCTCCCCGTCGGATTGTATGTGTCCACCTTGCATCGTGGAACAATAAGACTGGATGCGTAGGTGAGACGTATACAGCTGATGGTATCAGTTCGGGTTGGATCTCTAACTGGTTGGAAGTATCAGGATGGTTGCTCCAAGATGAGCATAATGAATTCGGTTGGAAGACAATTGTCGTTATTCTTATGGCGGAACTCTTTACCTTGATTGGCCTGTTGGAGTCGGTTATCATCTCTTTGACGGGATCATTCAAAGCTTTATCCGCGCTCGGTTGCTTGCTAGCCTTGTCGTGCGTGGTTGTTAGTTTGAAATCTGGTTCGAAGAAACGGTTCTGGTAACATATTGCGTATGGGTCTCACTAACGCCTTCTCGAAGCCTGCCAGCCACCTTGGTCCTCTGCGTCTACGCTTGGATCCCAAAACATTCTTCATCATCCAATGCATCATTTGAATGAAAACGTACTATCGTAGTCTATCGTCTTTCCCAGTCAAGATCGACGCTGCATACACTGGAATCCCATTCGTGTTACTAGTACATGTGGACATATACCAGCTAAACAATTGCAAGCTATTCGTTACCATGCAACAGCTTTTCTCGCAGCCTATCCTCCCCTCAACAATCCTAGAGAGCCTGCACTTTTAACATCATGTTTCCGACTGGTTAATGGATTACAAGGAAAGATATTTGTCCTCTCAGGAGTATTTACCAAACTAAGTAGAAACGAATTGAAAAAATCGATCGAAGACAACGGTGGATTGCCATACTTGAAGCCCTCTCCAAGAGAATAATTTGAAGGTAAGGGCGAGCCAACAAGAAGACACTCGCAAGATTCCGTACTTGATACAGGAGGTTGAAGATCTTGGGTTCAACGTAGGGGTACGAGCCACGATTGTCTCATAGGGCGGCTAGTCTACTGTGATGTCTAAAGCGAGTATACCTGGTAGATGTGTTCAAAGCTCTACTCTAGCAGTGGTAAGAAAGACGTAGTCGTGTTTAATCTTCAAAGAGTTAATTTCGCTGGATAGGCACCCTGGATCGCCATTGCTGCCCATTCACATCGACTATCCAATCTGTGGGGTCTGGGACACAACCCCAGTCTCATCGACAAAGATGCGGACCCGGTCGAGGCGATAGTCTGCAGTGACCGGTGAGAGTTCTGGAATGACGTATACGTTGACTCCTGGAACGTCCTTCTCAATCGTCGTCTTGGCATTTTCTCCCAGCTCTCCCACCAGATCAGGCCAAGAACGGCCCTGCAGAGACTCACACTCACACTCCTGGCTTGCAGTAGAGCAAATATCCGGCGTCAACAAGGCTACAAGACCAGCAAGCTGGGCCAAGGAGCAGGTCATTAGGGCTCCATTACCCAATTCGACAGAGCTGTTTGGGTTTGCCAATGCAGTCCCTGGATCGCAAACGAGACAAGCATCATGGTAGCTAAACCACAACTTGCGTTCATCTTGTTGGGCGCGACGAAGCGAAGCGGCGCTGGTAGTAGAGATCATCATTCCCAGAGAGAGGGAAAGGAGTGTGGAAAGCCTCATGTTGATTCGCAGGGTTGTGATTTTTATGAGCACATCGCAAAGAGGTACTTCAAGTAATAGACCGTTTTTGGCACGATCAAAGAAGAATGACTCCTAGTTTTATACGGGATAGCATTAAAACACGACAGTAACGACTTGTGTAGAATGTACATCACTGTGTAGTAAAATGGTGTCCATAAATTTGGAAGCTCTCTACTTGGTCATGGCGATGTAGTCACGCACTGGCTGGGTGGAAGAGAGGCTTGATGGTCAAAGACAATACGTTGCAAGAGTGAAGAGCAATACGCAACAAGAGTGAAGAACGAACCATCGAATGACAGGGTTACTAATATGCATTGCCTTTCAGGTTAGGTGTTAGTCGGTTTTGTGGTGGCAGTAGCGGCTTCTTTGATGGGTAGTGCCGTGCCGGCATCATGTCGCTCTTACTAATTGTGTACTTTACTCGAGGATACGAGAAGTCTGTTCCCTTGTTCTCCTGGCTTCGAAGAGAATAAAACGCCTTTCGTTGCTCCTCGTCGGCCAATGTCAGAGGCGTGTCGTCTTCAAAGAATGCCTGCTTGTCACGAAACTGAACAAAAGTCTTGGATGTTCGAAATGTGACACCAAGCCACTCGTTCTCAGGAGGATTAGCTGTTACGTCCAAGACAATTTTGTGTTTGAACTGTCGATTGGTGTCCAGCGAGAACACCACCACGCTGTTGTGGGCAAGCGGAATTTCGAATTTACTGCCACCTGGATCCTTTGACTCCACCGTCAGCTTCCTTTCAGGCCCCAGCTCCGGATTCTTGTAGCACGAGAAAATGGCGATGGATGAGTTATCTTCCAAATCCAAAGCCTGATCGGAATGGGCACCCATTTTCGCGTAGGCGTTTGTGTAGTTTTCAATCAATGCATTATTGAATTCGACGCCAAGCGACGCAAGCGTTTGAATCTGTTGCGCCAACTTCGTATGGACAGGCCGGAAGCAAGTAGCAGGAGCAGCATACTGACTCGTGGTGCGCACGATGGGTGTGCCACGGACTTCGTCTGGGTTGGTCAACACAGTCCCACGACGGCCTAGTCCCAATTCTTCAAACTCGACAGAGGTCATCAACTCTTCAAAGAGATCGTCTTGGACAGACGACAAAGTCAACTGGCGAAAATCAAGTGTCGGTTTGTCTTGCGGTGCCATATAGTCTCCTTCATTCATGCTGAACATGAATTTGTCTGCATAGTCGATGAAGTCTGCGGTCTTGTTCTCCTCGGTGTATAGCTTGCCTAGCTCGCATATGCCCTCAGGCGTTGGCGGCTCAAGCATTTTCAGCTCCCCATCGGACTTGAGAAAAGTCGCTCCATTCTTATGAACAGCTTCGGCCGACGAACATCGAACCACGTAGCCAAGTCGTGTCGGAAGTTTCTCAGCTTCCAACGATGATGGCCGGATTTCGTGCACGTAAAGCCGATTGGTCGAAAGCGGCATGAAGAAGACAGAGTCAGGGTACAACGTTACGGAGAATTGGGATGGAAGTGTGCCTTGTTGTTGCGCGGCAACAGGTTCCTTGAGGCGAAAAACTAGCCGAGTCAATCCACTAACTTTACTAGTCTTCTTGAGTCCATAATCAAACGGGTCTTGTTCCATCGCTTCTAGCTTGTCAAGTCCGTCATAGAACGTGCAGAACGCCATGATTCCATTTGATGGCATGTCTTTCGTTTTGTCTGCATGAGCCTTGATCTTGGCCTTGGTTTGTTTCTTCTGTTCACTGGCTGGCGTATTGTAGTAGATCTGCGCCAGAACATGGTTTAGTGGTGCATAGTTTCCGAACACAGTGGTTGCTTCTTGGTTCAGCGCACCAACAATGAGTTTATCGTTGGCGCGAAAAGTCTCCGTCGGTCCCGACAAGTTGGTGGAGCATCGAAGCAGTCGAAAGTGCAAATCCTCACATTCTCGTTCGACAGGCGTCAAATAGAGTCCAGTACGATGGGCTTTACCGGGTTTGTTGGACTCCGTGAGCGATTGGAAAGTGTGCTCAGCACAAATCCCTTTAAAGTAGTCGGATCCAGCTTCAAAGAAGCGTCGGTACAAAATTCCGACCCCATGTACGAGGATTGGAATTCGACCCGCGTCGACAAGCGCCCAAGCCTCACTAAGAATATCGCTGTATCCATGCGAAAGCTCCCTGACAACAAACACTCGCTCCGCGATATCCAGATTGAAGTTTTCTGATTTGGAAATATCGCCGCACAGGTAAACGGATTTTCCGGTTAGATCTGGCAGAGCAGAAGAGTCATTGCTCAGGTCGATCACGGCGCCGCAAAAGTCCTGGACTAAACTCCCGTTCTCCAAAACAGAGAACACCAACAAAATGTTCTTTGAACCGATGATGTGAGCTTCATGTTCTTCAATTGCTTTTGTGGCTTCCATCATGTACGTGTACCTCTAGTTTGTTGACAAACTTGCAAATTGTTCGACAATACAAAGCAACTCAACTCCAGCAGCAGAAAGCAGGGAAGGGTAGATACAATGACAATGGCCGCAACATGCTAAACGCAGACCCAAAGCAAAGGGTGTACGACTGCAATTTGTGCAGGTATTGCTTGGGGGTATCTTATTTAGTTACAACTCACTGTACTTGCGTAGCAAAGGTACTCCTCATGCGTCCTTCTACCCCTCAAAAAGTGATAGTAGTTCAGCCCTCAGTCGTTCACTATTCTTGCCACGACTCTCAACTTTAAAAGACTTACAACGAAGCTTAGGCTACTGTATGACCTATGTGCACATCGTGGTTGAGTATCGCGGAGAGAGCGCCTGAGCTGTGCCATGCTTGTGTGGATGCCAGATGTTCAAAGTTCAAAGCGAACAAATACGGTCAACACGGCTGAGAAGAAAGGCACACAAGTCACGTCTTCGCTGGATATCATTAGAGATAACCTCAATTACCAAGACTGATCACATCACCAGTAATTATCCAATTATTGGAGGAACATTGTGATTTCTCCGTCCTCTCCCACCAATTCGGGCCAAGAGCGTCCCTCCAATGACCCACACTCGCATCCCTCGATTGCTACAGAGCAGGGCCACAAGGCTCAAGATCGATCAAAAGTATCAAAAGAACAACACCCGGGAGTCCAGCGTGGTCCCCCACCGTAGTACTAACCGGGCCCGACGATGCTTACCTTCGCTGAGCAGACGGGAGCGGTGCTGTCATCGTGGTATGGTCTTTCCTGTCGGTAGACGAACAGTTGAAATATATGA
>JAVCKV010244616.1:0-15525 GCA_032274145.1 Herpochondria borealis | reverse complement strand
CCCCACGAGCAGCCCTACTTTGACTCCGACCAGGTCCTTGGCACCATCTGCTAATCCCAGTGAGATGCCAGTTGTTCCACGAATGGTGACAACAAGCGCACCTACTCATGAGCCAACTCGTGAGCCAACTCGTGCACCAACTCGAGCACCAACACCGGAGCCTACTCGGGAACCGACACGCGCACCCACTCGGGAGCCAACTGCGGTCCCAACTCCGTCTCCGACGAAGTCCCCGACGGTCACTCCAAGCGTACTTCCAAGCAGCCTGCCCACTTACGTGCCTTCCGTGGCTCCCAGTGCTGCGCCAACTGTGGTACATAGTAGTCTTCCCACGACGGTGCCAAGTGTCGTTCCAACTACCTTTCCTTCCAAGGTGCCATCGTTTGCACCTTCAATGACGCCTTCGTCGGACCAACCATCGAACGTGCCCTCAATTTCCCCGACTGATGTGCCGTCGTCGAGACCAACGAGCGCACCGAGCGTCTCACCGTCGTGGTCTCCATCTGCCAGTCCATCGTCGTCTCCAACATTTGCACCCACCGCAGGTGCCGGCACTTCGAGTCCTAGCCAAGAAAGAGATGATGCTGTTTTTGAGGAGGACGGTGTCAATGTGACAGGATTGGCCTTTGTGGCTGCTGCTGGAGCGGGACTAATGACAGCGTTGGGATTGTGTTTGCGACAATGCTGCTGTTGCTGCTGCAAGAATCGAAAGAAGAAGATTGCGGGTGGATTGGCACAGACGCATAGTGATGGCTTTGTGGACGAGGAGTTGGGATGGTAATCACGTACGGACGCAGCATGCACCGAGAGTTGTACTGAGGTGGTGCGTTTATAATCACGGATGGCACTTTGACAGACAAAAGCCATGAAAAAAAAACGATTGCATTTGATGAGGACATGGGTTGTTGGACGAGATTGGCTCATATTATGTACGCCGGTACTACCGAGCGGATGCTGAAGCTGATTTCTGGCCGACATCCAGGCTGGCTCATATGCACTCCGGTAGTCTAGTAACAGCACCGAGCGGATGCTGCAGAGAAGCAGCAACGGCAGGAAAATGAACACAATAGATGAGTTAGATCCGTTCGAGCTAGATAATTGGGAGTTTACTAATCCAGCATAAGGTATTTGGGCGTTGCGTGATATACCTGCCGCTCTCATAGAGAGTAGCTATTGTGCGCGCAGGGTTGTGCACAGGCGTCGGGCACCCAGTGTGATAATGTAAAAGACCCTACTCCGCGGCAACTGCGAACTATTTGAGGGAAGATAGTGATGGCATAGTTGGTCCTCTCTGGTGTACCAAACAAAAGTCGCCAACGGCAACCGCCGGTTGAACGACATTAGTAGCTCTGTAACCTGCGGTCTTTTCGCGCAGTTATGCGGTCCCGCTTGTCTTTGTGTGTTGGCCACGGCGTCTTGGAGGCTCTGGATGATTTTTGCTGTAAAGAAGAAATGCAAATTCGTCAAAGCAACTGCGAAGGACAGTGACTCCATGTTGGGAGCAGAAGCACGGCTCGACAAAGAGTAAACCAAGATGGTAACTTACTCTCGACCTACTATGGATCACAACCAGGTAGACGATGCATCTGCCACGAAGAAAGATGAGCTACTACTATACAGTAGCACAAGGAAGTGGAGAAAAACTGCCTGTCTGCTTCAAAGCAGTCAATAGTAATAGTAGTCGTAGGACCAATCTCACCATCACGTCAATGATAGTGAGGCAAATGACGTTCGGCGACTGCGACTATAGACTGTAATGAGTAATGATTAAAAGGAGTGAGTTCCTTTCCCTTAGGGTACTTCTGTCTGTCCGTCCCTACGTAGGAGTTGAGACGTGTGTGGCGCATCTTGAAATTCGGGTAGACACACGACACTGGCTACCGTCGACTTTCGGTTGTGTTGTTTACATGTTCTATTACTAGAGTCCTTTATACTAGAACCAAGTGCGCTATATTTGGACTTGAACACCGCATCATCGTGAAAAGAGTAGATTAATATTGTTTGTCCTTCTAGGTGCTGGCGGCTACTTGGGCCAGAAAGGACTAGAATCACGCGGCCATGGTACCACGTGTTGATGCAACTCGCTCATTGTGCGGGTTGGCTCGACACCACGCCTGGCTTCTCCCCGGTCAACCAACTCTCATCTACCATCACAGACACGAGCAAAAAGGTAGCATTGGGCTGTCCCATTGGTGCCTTTTTGTCCAGCGTAACTGCTGACTGTGCACGACCAACGAGACAACCTACCCTCTCTTTACCACTTCGAAGTTTTTGCAGCTTTGAGTAAATCTCTAGCGAAATGCCAGAAGAATCAGCTTTGCGCCCGAAAGCTTTGTACAGGAAAAGCGCACGCTGCACTTTGCATCGACCACTCTCAGTTGACCTGCGCTCAGGAAGTCTCTTGTAGGCGTACATCAAATGATACGGTGTTCTGATTCATATATGCTAATCTTATAATAACTATGCCTCTTGTGTCGAATTTACGTACGTATAATCTAAGCCTCCACAGTGGCTGCTTGTTCCATACGAGTGAAATATTCGGTCAATGGAAAGTGAGTATCAGCGTCAGCGACAAACATATCACCGCTTTGGTAGGGAAGGTCTCCATGGACGAACTCTGCCACAATCTTGGCCAATTCATCCGCCGTCCCAGGGCGTTGACTGGGATTGACCATCTTGGCAAAGCCATTGGCCATGTCCTTATCTCCTCCAACAAAGCGGTCGGACATTTCAGTGTGGTACAGTGTTGGGTTCACGGCAACAATCGAGAGCGACTTGATGCGTTCGTCGTCACTCTCTGCAAACTGAGCGGCATAGGAGCGGACAAGACTGTCAATGGCAGCCTTGGACGACACGTAGACAGGATTTGTCGCCATGGGAAGGATAGAGCCAGCGCTACTGGTCACCAAAACAGTGCCGTTCTCACGAAGGACCTTGGTTCCGTATTGCAGTCCAAGCATCGTTCCGCGGACATTGACGGAGTAAATGTAGTCATAGGTCTCTATATTCAGGCTCGCAATGTTGGTATCCTCGTTCTTGCCCTCCACACCTGCATTCAAGAGGACAAAGTCAACCTTTTGACCACGAAAATGCTTTTCGGCAGCCTCAAAGAAGGACTTATTCGATTCCTCATTGGCAACGTCGACAGTTTGGAACGTGGCCCCAATTTCCTTGGCAACCTGTGCTCCCTTGACAGCTCGACGTCCTCCAATAAAGACAGAGGCTCCCGCTTGACTCAAAGCCTTGGCAATTTGCACTCCGAAGCCACTGGTGGCTCCAGTCACGATAACGTTCTTGCCGGAAAGACTCATGTTTTTTTTGTTTGGTTATTTATTTGTTTGAAAGGTTGTTGTTTTGGATTGTTGTTGATTTTGTGAGACTGTTCAGGTGGATGAAAGATCATCCTCCGTCCAGTGACGTCTCGATTGGCATTGACATTCATTGAAGGTCTTTGAACAACATTGAAATCGAATGAATTCATACTTCGGTGACTCTATAGGAGACGAAGGATTGCATGAGTTACAATAGTACGTCTGCCGTTTGTCTATGAACAACATTGAACTGGAAAGAACATTCGAAAATGGCTATGCGACACTGTGCAGTTTTGGACGACAAAAGAACCGGACGTCGCCAAATCGTCTCTCAAAGTTGAAGTTGTGATTGAGATTTGCAGATCCATGGCAATCTCAATCGGGTAAGAGATCGACTCCAAGCTCTGCCATAATGATACTATCCATTTCGACTCACTCATCGAACGTTCTCTCAAATTCCCGTCTTGCTCGTTGGTGGTGCATGAGTAGCAGAAGTGTTTTCGTGTTGGAGCCGGCCGCAAGATCCGCCAACTCTGGTCAGCCGTAAGCGCTTTGATACTTCAAGTCTTAACAAGCTAGTGTGATTGATTCTTGCGCGCGACGGGGATCATGTGAATTTCTCAGACATCTGGTGTTACTTTATTCCTCCCAGCGACCTAGGTCAATATTGGTAGTTATTATTCAGCTAGTATCAGGGAGCCAGCGTCGATGACCGTGATGCCGCGGCTGCACCCATTAGGAGCTGAGAGGCGAACCGTGGCATGAGCTTCAAACATAATCTTTGGCTCATACACCTGGAGTTCATCCCTGTTGACGAAATGGACTTGGACGCCCTGCAGCATGCCAATATTGTGTTTTTTCTGTGAAGCATATCATCCAGCCGTCGGGAGAGGTTTTTATTTCAAGCGCTCCAGATGGTTGCCAAGATAATCACGACCCAGAACTCGCGTTGTCGTGGTCAAGGCGAGCGAGTCTAGATCAGTACCTGTATTTAGTTTGAGCCGACAAATTATCCAAGGAAGAAAGAAAGAGGAGCCACGCTATGCTAGTCGACCCAGCCATCAAGACGCCTTCAAGTTCTGAATCAGAAACTAAGTTGCGAGAGCGTCGTCACGCAAAAGAGCTTATAGCTCCTTGATGCAGTCATCCTTGGATGAAGTGGTCTCAATTGTATCCTGCAGAAGAAATAAGTTGTTGGTGAGGTTAAGTAGCAGGACAGGATCAATCTTCGCTTTTGTACTCACCAGTAGAAGCTCGGCCAGCTTCCGACCACCCTTTGGAGAAGGCTCTACTCGCTGCACATAATCGTTGGAATTCTTACCGTCCAGGACTTGGAACAGGGGTACAGGAATAACGTCTACAGAGCTGCCACGAATCCGAATTTCACTGGTGGATTCGGTGTATATATCACGGATGAGATTCTGCAACTCTTGAGGATTGCTGTTGTACCCCAGGATTTCCAGAGCGCTATTTGCCCAGCTTCCAGTAGGAGCTTCGTCTGGAAAATATATCATGCAAACAAGAATCTTGGCTGGTATTGTTTTAGACACCACCTTCTCGATGTACTCCTGGACCTGCAAACCAAAAATACTGCGAAGCTTGTCCAAGAACGACGATATATCGCCACTCCCCGACACATTTTCGATGACATCATTTGCGCCAATGGAAACAATAAGAATATCTTCCGCAGATATGTTGTCGCGAATTAGCTTGTCTTGTGGCAGCAGTCCTCCAACTAATTCGGTTGATCTATCCTGTAGCGTAGTAGCTTCCACCGCCGTGTTGATGGCAGCTAATCGCCTCTGCGTTGAAACCTTTTTATCCTTCACGGACAACTGTCTTTTCTCAAGCGCGACTTGATTTAGCCAATAGGTTACGTCTTGTTTCATCAGAGGTGGATCCAGCACTCGCGCATACCCGCTGCCGACAGGGGCGTCCGCTGTATCAGAGAACCAGTACTTGTTATCCAATGAGGAGTCTCCTGCGCACCAAATCAAACTGTCACTTGCTCCTCTCAAAGCAGGCAGCACGATGCTTTCGAGCAGCTCCACGTCATGCCCATGAAACGGCTCATAAAACTCTGCTGAAGAAATCTTCTCAGCAGCCATTTTCTCCGATTTTCGTGCCTTGGGGAAGAGGCTCTCTGAAAAGAAACCACCAACGGGCAACACAAAAGTGACGGACAGCAGGGCGAAGAGCATGGAGAGTTTGTTGTTGTTGATGATGTACATGTAGCCAAGTCAAGTTTGGTCCCATCGTCGAGTCGAGTCTGGGGGGAGGAAGGTTTGAGGTTATAACGGCACTTTATAACGCTTCTTCACGCATCGCGCGTCACCACCGCACAAGTAACATCGGAGCACGAAGGTGTATGGTTTCCACTTCATTTTGTTTGCGACAAAGGCATATCTTTGCGTACCGTCAGGCTTCTCCTGGTACACTACCCTGAAGCTCCGTCAGACTCGCATAGCTGGTGCGCATTGCGATCAGGGGGAGGCTATGAGTCGCGTTGTCATACGGCCAAGCAAATGAATGCTGCTTTAAACAACATAGCTGTAGGTACCGTGGCTTCAGATGACGAGCTGCATGCAAACTCCGCCGAACTGACTGGCTGCCAACCAGACTCCCAACATGCTGAAACTTCCTCGTCCCTTGACGATGCAACTCGCTTGCGCAATAACCAACAAATCAGCCCACACCGCGAGACTCCCATCCAAATTGTTCTGCTTTCTTCTTGACCGATCCACATGAATGATTTTCGTGTCGGCGTATCGAACATTCTCAGGGTCCATTCGCTTGATATCTTCCTTCGCTTTTGCTTCATCAGCTACGACCACAATAGGAAGCGCGATATCTGGGTTTGCTTGAGCGAGCTGTCGATGCAAGGTCTTTGCATTTCCGAACAAGTTGCCCACCTTGTCGGTGGTAAAGCGATCGTCATCTTTCCAACCGGACCCACCTCCTCCAGTTCGTGCGTGAATAACAATGTACTTGCTGGTAGAACCGTCGTCATTCTGGACGCCAAGTTGCTTACGTAAGTCCACTGCACGTTCAGTCAACGCCTTCGTGGGCTTGTATAACGCCCAAAATATCTGCTTGTAGAGCGCTTTGGGCACAAGAGAGCCTCTCGATTCGCCGAAGCTCAGTACATAGTCCTTCACCTCTTTCTTCTTCCATAACTGCTCCATATTGACTGGACTGTTGGCTTCGATGCGAAGTACTTGCACGTTCGCCCACTCTTTGAATTTAGATGGTGTCTCGAGAACGGGTGGGTTCTTGTTTCGTAATTTGAGCAACTGTGATTTCAATTCATCAAGGTGCGGAGGAAACCAGTTCCATCGCACCAAGTGGGGCTCAAGAATATCGTCGAGTCGAACAGGAAAGGTAATATCAATCAAGAGGATCCGGCCAGTGACCATTGCCACCATAAAGGAGGCAATAATTGCGCGCTGTCGGTTGCCTGTTCCGGAACACGCTTTCTTACATGTGAACACCATGTACTTATTCTTGTCAGTGTTCTTGTTTTGTCCGTGCGCGGTTTCCAGCGCTTGGTTGTGAACCTTGATGTATGCCTCTATCCAAACAGGGAGTTTTGTGTCAACGATTGGCGCAGCTATTCTCCACGGTTTGTCGCTCATGACGTCGACCGGTGTGTCGCTCAGGGGCACTGCTGCTGCTGCTGAGGTCTCTGGTACATCCTTCTCTGCCTTTGGCTCCTCTTTAGTCTCCACCGCAGCAACCGCAGCCGCCGCGCCAGCCTTTGCTGCCACTGTTTGTTCCTCAACTACTTGCTTCTTGGGATCGTTTACCACACTCGATGAATCTTTCTTCTGAGGAAGCGCAACTGCTTTCCTACCGGCATCACCACCTTGCCTCGGAATGAGAGGGGCATCGGTGGGCTCCTCAGTCATTTTGGGAATAAACTGATGATAAGCTCTCAACACAGTGCCTCCTTGGTAAACGATTAGAAGGCATAATGTGAGAACCACCAGAAACAGCCTTGATAAACCACTCGAAGCCATGATCTGGAGATCTCCTCTTGACAGACTGAAGTTAATAGTAGGGTGAAGCAGAGACGAGCCGATGAAAAGTGAATGTGCAGTCATCATGGTGATAGAAAACTTGTCGAAATTTGATCGGTACTGTTACCGGTACTGTTACCGGTACTGTTACTGGCGCAGTCCGAACAGTAAGCGAAGCCCATGGAGTGGATGGAGCTAAGCCAACTCTGTCTAGTCTGCCAAGTACTTGTCATGAGTAAGTGCACCCACGTAGTACGTATAAAGACCTTCCACTCTACTCTCTAGAGAGCGAGGGACACGTGATAGCGTGCCTCGTGAAATCTAGAGTTTGACATTTATGCATGTCGAGAGATCATTATATGGTCAAATCGTCTTGGTGGATGAACTTTGAACACGCAGAGATTCAGCCAGCTTGCTACAGCGCAGTGCCAGCACGTCGCATTATTTATCCTCGATCCATTCGTTGACGTTGCGGAGCTGACATGTTCTCACGCAGTTTGATTTCGTGATGGCATTGAGCGGTCGTACAACCAGCAACCGAGCAAAACACGATATCTGCAATCATATCCACGACGCACGCCACCTTGTCGTCGGCTTCACAGTCCGTCATGCAGGCAATCAAGTGACAGACGCACGCAAAAATCTGCAAACAGTTGCTGCACCGAATCAGGCGAACATCATCTTCGTCGAGACCTAGTCCGTAGTTGTGTCGAATCACCATGCTCGTGGCACTGACCGCGAGACCAGGACAGAGACAGGATTCCAGCGTCATGCAGCAGAGTGGGCACGATTCTTCACCCAGCTGTCCAGGTTGCAAGCATGCGCAACCTGCAAAGTAGCCTTGACAGCATCTGTAGTTGCTCCATCCTGATCCTGGTTCCACGTGATTGAGGGCTTTATGTCGCAGCCATACTTGAACGGGACAGTAGCACAGCATGGATCCCAGACAACAGCAACTCGCTGAACTGCAGGGCACCTGGCAGAGGGAAAGGTCGAATGTGTTCTGACCATTTGAGAACTGACCGAGCGTTGATCCGTGTTTGCCAATCTTTTCGCTCTCGGAGAGTGGCCCAGAAGGGAAGCAGAACAAGCACATGTTGGAAGGGTAAGCAAAGCAAGAGAGAGATGAGAGATGGTTGTTAGGGTAGCAAGGGAATAGAGCTTGTCTGATCTCACCAATCCTGATGCGTTGGGTCCCGCCATCCATGACGCGCGTCTCATAGCGATAGTGTTCGCTAGTACCAGCACATCTACTGTACCCTTTTACTGTCAGCAAGACCATGTCAGAGTTCGAAGTTCATCCGTTGACGTTCATCTCTAAAGCTCGCGACGTCTCTACCATCAGTGACTTCGACTTGTGCAACAATACAATCATGCTTCGACGTTCCTTGGTGGCCATGAACAAGGCGGGAAGAACTATTGTACGAGATCCCCGCAAAAAGGCTGTCCCCATGGTACGAGCAGACGACTTGCCCGCTGAGGAGCCACCGCAACAGCAGCAGCATCCACTGCCAATGCAGCCACAACAACCAGGCCTCGGGTCATACATGACCATGGGTGCTGGTATGGCCATGGGAGTGACTTTGGTCAGCGCTCTCTTTGGGGGGTTCTAAGAAGAAATGATTTTTTCACCGATGAGTAAGTCGATATAAGACACCAGAATATGCATGCGACTAGCAAGTAGGATGTCAAACATACTGGTTATTGTTGCTGGTGTGACGAGAATGCAGAACGAACGAGGACAAGCTACAACCTCTAACTACGAATAGTGAAAGATGTGATGCCATTATCTTGCTGTAAACAGGACCAGCGCGTGTACGGTACGGTAGAGTACTTAAACCCACATGATGGATGATTGTGCCCAGTTTGTAGGGGTTCATTCAATCGAGAACTACACGTTTGTGACGACTCTTGCTAGCTTGCTAGAGAGTGACCTGTACCATCGATCATGTTTCGATATGGTGACCACGAACAAGTAGGGTTGTAGGGAACCTCTGGCTGTTCCAATGGTGCGAGCAGATGACTCGAGTGCAGCACCACAGGAGCGTAGCAGGAACAATGACAGCACAAGCACCGGAGAGGACGATGAAGCAGTGTGCAACCACTCCAGCTGTTGGAGCGCTGGTAGGGACATCAATTGGTGTATCGGAGGGAGCAACTGAAGTTGTCTCTGGAATGATGAAAGATAAGTATCTAGTTTAAGGGCCACTAAGTAGCCTCTCGACGCCTTTGGACAACAGACCCTGCACGCCAGTACTTCAAGTAGTCTTGGGATTGATCGTAAACTGCTGGTTCGAGTTCTCCGTGCATGTCCATTGAATCAAATTGGCACCCGCATTAGGACTCCCTCTCGTCACATCTAAGCATTTGCCGGAATGCAAGAATTTGAGGCGTCCTCCGTCCCAGCTGAGACTCTGGTTGGGAGTAGCGGCACAGAACCAAAGGAGCACATTCGCACCATTGGCCTGGGAGCTTGCTGCAACGTCCATGCATTTGTCACTGCGCGGATTGCGCAATTGAAAGCCTCCGCTGGCTAAAGGAATTTGTTGCCATTCCTGGTTACCAAGTCCGTGGCAGAACCACTGCCCAACGTTGGTGCCTGCCGTCGTGGCACCTCCCTGCAGGTCGACACACATGGAAGCGGCACTTGTGGAGAGGGAGAATATTGGAGCATCTTCAGTGGTCGGTGCGTTACTGACTGGGGCACCCGTGGCAGGAGCAGCTGTTGCGGGAGATGCAGTCACGGGACCGCTGATAGGCGCATCGGGTGATGGGCATGGTTCATCCTCGCAGGTCCAAACCTGATCACCAATCGCTCCGTCACAAAAGCACTGGGTCTCGGGGCTCGCCCCGACAGAGGGACAATCCTTGTTGCCGAAGAAGCAAGTCTTGGGTGAAAAGCCACATACTTCGCCGTTGAATGGAGGCACCATCTGCCTGATCATGCACATTTTGAGATTGATTCCAATGAAACTACCGCTGATGCGTTCCCACCATTCTGGAATGAGGCTCGTGGGAGATCCAGTAGGCTTTGGCACTGGGGAAGGAGTTGCAAGCGGAGTAGGCTGCCTAGTTGGATCAGGAGTAGGTGCTGAAGTCGGATTGGGAGTAGGCGCTCTGGTTGGAAGAGGAGTTGGGCGTCTGGTTGGCATGGGTGTTGGAGGTGGCGTGGGTGGAGGCGCCGTTGGTGAAGGGATGGGCGAGTCAGAGGGTGGGAGAATAGGTGAGGGCGTGGGAGGAGGAGCAGGTTTGGAGGTTGGACTTCTCGTTGGCCTGGGTGTTGGTGGTGGGATGGGGCGAGGAGTGGGAGGAGGCGTTGGTTTTGGTGTTGGCCGTCTCGTTGGCTGAGGAGTTGGAGGTGGCGTTGGTTTTGGTGTTGGCCGTCTCGTGGGCTGAGGAGTTGGAGGTGACGTTGGCTTGGGTGTCGGACGTCTCGTTGGTCGTGGGGTCGGAAGGCTCGTTGGCTTTCGAGTTGGAGGTATTTTACCGCAAAAGGGTTGCGCTGTAGATCTGGCTTCCCAAGGATTGTTCAAGACGGCTGGTAGGTCATCAGGAGTCGGATAAAAGATTCGGTAAAAGTTCTGGTCCAAAAATTGCTGTGCTCGTACCATGGGCGACGGAAGTGTTGATGTGGGGACTGCTGCCAGCTCTCCGACGTTGGGGTCGGCAAACGCGTAGTTGTCGTAGATGATCCCGTTCACTTCGACAAAGGCTTGATCGTCATTTCCAGCATTCGGACCTCCGGGGTTTCGTGCAGTGTTTGTGATGGTCACGTACGTCCTGAGCATGTCGTCGTCCTCGTGAATCAAGTTGTGGCAGTGCTATACGTTGTATCATGATATTGAGAAGGTTAGAAGATATGCAATTGACTCTTGATGAAACAGCTTGTATGACTTACCATCATGTACTCTCCCTTGTGTGGACCAAACCGAGCAACGACCCAAAGTGTCTCACTCGGTCCCAGATAGACAACATCCTTGGGCGCACCTGCCCTGCCAAAGACGTCGGGAGATACGACTCCGTCAGAATCCTCTCGTAAAAGAAGAAACATGTCAAAGAGATGAATATGAACCGGATGAAACTATAGACGAAGCGGCAAAGGCTGGGTTAGTATCATACACTCAACACACAAGCACTTGCATACCAAGCTACTACTCACCCATCCTCCTCCTGTATCAATTTTCCACAGTTCCCACGTATTCTGTCCAACATCACGTGCCGCAATGCGCACCGTGTCCCACGTTTCTCCATTAATGGTCCATTGGCCACCACTGCGTCCAAACTTGAACTCACGATGAGGATTGTCACGACGAACCCGCTCCAGAGCCAACGGAATAGCTTCTCGCAAGACTGTTCCCGGAACCCACGTTCCGACAGTACCAATTTGGGAGGGCTGAAAACGGGGAGCATTGCGAGGAGGAGTAGAACTGCTGAAGACAAACTTGGCCACCAACCGTGAATAGGTAAAGTACGGAACGTCCTTCATGCGTTTTTCATCGAAATCATTGTAAAGGACCAACGTGTCGACGCCAAGACTGGCAAGTCGCGAAAAGTCACAGACAAACTCCCACCGTTCGGCGACAGCCACCATGAGTCCCGTGTTGGGAAAAGGTGTGGGCCCCAATTCAAAGTAACCACCGTCGGCGGCAATCATTTGACAGATTTGAGACGACACGTCGGTACCTCCTGGTGTCACGAGGCGAATGAGGTAGGGCCTAGAAACAGAGGCGTTCAGGATGCGGAAGCGGTACCACTTGCGTTGCAGATTGGAGAGGGTCGGAAAGGGATGGCCGTTCACCATGTTGATGTCTCCGTAGTAGTCGTCTTCATGAGCATCTTCCTTGTCCAACAAGATTTGGCATTGGCGGTCAACGACAACGTCATTGAGGAGCAAGTTAATCTCTTCCATGTCGTCGAGATTGTACGGGTCTCCACAACCACCACTCTTGACCTTGTCCGTGATAATATAGAACCCGTAGAGTCCATGAAGAACATTCAAAGCCGTCAGATGAACTGCATGATCATGCGCCCATCCCGTGGTGGGTCGGTTGTTGGGGAACATGTAGGACTTGGATTCTCCGAGACACATTCGATCTTCGGCATATCCGTCAAAGGGGGCCAATGATGCTTGTCCATGGTTGTGCACCGAGACTGGAACTCCCGTCTTGCCATTACGATTACAGCCTGCAAAGTCAAACATTTCTGGCCGGGGGGTAGCAGCTCGCGAGATTTTGTTGTTGTACTGCACATAGGCCTCCACGCCGTTGGTTACCAACATAGTTTGGGCCGGGACAGTGCCGCCAAACGAGACGAGGCGCGTGCCACGACCGCGACAGCCAGAAATGACATTGCCAAAGAGCTGGAGGGAGACTCCAGTGATGTCAAAGTTGTAGACGTCCGCGCAGTGCCCATCCTCTCGACAGACCTGGCCTTCGCGTCTCTTGATGGGAGGGTTGAAACTTGCAGTGGAAGTAAAGACCTCCCGAAAGGGCGTAATGGACTGAAAGGGGCTGCACGGGAAACCATCAACATCATCAAAGCTATCAGCAGAGGCACTTGGGTCAAGATCACGACATTCATCAATTGGGATGGCGTTACCACTTCCATCCAGTGCACGGGGTACAGCATTCACTTCGCCAATGACAAGAAACACAGCTACGGCACCAAACCACGAACTCTTCATCAGTTTGAATTTCAGCATCACAAAAGAGTGAAGAAATGATCACCTTGTGACACCTGAACGTCCCGACACACAAGTGCTGTACTCGTACTGTAGGAACAGACGGGAACGTCGTCAACCCTGTGTATTGTCAGTATCGTCCTGCTGTGAGCGGACCAACATGTCAAGAAAGAAAGAGACTGCATCGAAACTATATGTCTTGAGACACAAGCCGACAACAAGAGCTCGGGCAAGTTGTAGACCCATCATTTATCACTTTCCTTGCGCCCCAAGCAAAATCCAATGCGGAGAATCTCCTTAGGTCTATGTCGAAGGACGTTCTCAGTGAAAGGGTTTCGACGCGCAACAAGTATTGTAGTACGGCCATTCGATTCTTGTGCCTCAGAAGTGTGCTATACCACTGCAAAACTGTATCCCCGCCCAAGAGAATATCCAAACCAAAACAAGGGGTGATGAGAAGACAACCCGGAGAACCCCAATATACTTGCTAATACTTGCCCAGCATCGTTGCTTTCACACATCTGGACTAAAGCCACAGGAAGAGCTTGAGCTGACTGGTACTCCATAGACGCGTAGTTTGCTCGTAGTTTGCTCGTAGTTTGCTCATAGTTTGCTCATAGTTTGCTCAACGTCAATAGAGAGTAACACGCAGGTTGGAAGCATGAGCTGCTTTTGAGTCATCGCCCTTGTTACACACATTACTGTGCATTCATGACGTGATGTTTCGTTATGCTCTTGAAAGACCATGCTTAGTTAGAACAGCTGAGGAACTGAGAGTGTGGGATGTGTGTGTGGTGGGTGGGGGGGGGGGGCGGGGGTTGCAGCCATGCGCATGGAGTAACAAAGGTGTAATGCAATGAATGAATAGTGTGGCGGAGGGCAACATCCTACGTAATTGTCATGTAGAAATTGTATGAGGCAATCAGTTTTCAGTCCTGCACAGTTCATAATAGCCACAATTTCGGCGCACCATGCTGGCAACAAATGGATGCTCACTGATCGTTGCCGATCTTCCTAGCGTGAGTAAGTGGTTGAAGGGCTGTGCTGTACAGAAACGGGGCGGATAGTATTACTTATTGAACATATCACCTTTCAGTTACGGGGGTGTCTGCTTTCCAGCCCATCATTTCCGCGGCGACCCGATGCTCAGGTCTCTCCGCTTCTAGTAGGAGTTCATGCCAAGCACCCAAGGGGAGAGAGCTTGCTTGCCGCATCTCAGACCCAACACATCTCGTGAACGCCGCTCCTCTCTAAGAAGAAAGTTGAAGAGTCTTTTAGCAGTACTAAAAGGGCATCGAGACGTGGACTAGGAGGGGGGACCGGTATGTTTCCTTCCGCTCATTTGTCAAGAAGACGGTGGCAAAAGGCTTATCCGTACCAAGGCGGATGCAATCGAGGAGACATGCCAGCTTTCCCAGTACGTATATGGGCATTTGGCACATCACACTATGGCAGGCCTAACCAAGACCCAGTAACCAAGACTGTGCATCATGAAAAATGTAGTCTCCCTCCGCACCCTGATTTTGGGAAACACAGGCGTTCTTGGGCCAGCACTGGGCCAGCAGTTGCTCCAAACTTCAATCACGAGATCTGAATTTACAGCCTACAATTCGTTCATAACGTGCTGGTGCAAGCAGAGAAAATGAGATGGCATCTGAAAACCACACGGTAGGCGTCTGGAATGTTGAATAATTGAGTTGCTGGCCGCATACCGCTAAGTTACTGTCAGCTGGAGAGGAGAAGCTACATGTACGGTCTACGGTACCACCCAGTCGATCGAGTGCTCGGCAGGTGCTTTTCGGTCAACCTCGTATCGAAAGGATCCCGCCAGCTAGCCCATACTACGCTGTACACATGTAGTTGGAAACTGCATGGGTGGGAGTTGGGAACAGTGGAGCAACAGCAATGTTGCGTTCACAGCGAGCCTTTCGCTTTAAAACAACCGACTGACAGGTGGCGGTGATACAGGTTATAAGTAGCACATGAACGAAGAGACTACGTGGGTGATACTAGAGATGACTATCTCCAAATTGAAGTGTGAAGCGGACAAGTCACACAGCTAGCTAGACAAGTGGTGTTCCGTGTACATGTTAGGATCTCTGTGAGCCACCTATATGCTACGCGTGTTTAGATAACTACAACAACTGTAGAAGTGCTGGTTCTTCGTGTATCGATTGGTGCAAGAGGAGAGAGGCGCCCCTCTGTGTTTGAAGGACAATGCATCAAAGAATCTCGTTGCCGTTCTCCGTGTTTCATTGTGACGATCGGTTGTGATCACCAACTCTCTGAACAGCGACAGCAGCAGCACGAGTGGGAAGGTGAGATCCTCAGGAAAAGCTAGAGTCTTGCTAGAGCGCAGCACCTATAACTACCCGACCGTGCGACTTGAACTGAATCTCTCGTTTCAGAAAAGAGCATCTCTCAACTCGAGAGAGTATAATACGTGCTACTTTGTTGTCAAGTGGCGCCCTTGGTGACAGTGCAGCACAATGAGACGAGATGGATTCAGGAAGAA
>JAVCKV010244506.1:0-12775 GCA_032274145.1 Herpochondria borealis | reverse complement strand
AAGGTCCATGTTCTGGTAAATGTTCCTGTGCCATTACATAAAATTAAACCACTTAAATCATCTACATACGTTGCATCCAATCCTGTACTACAATTATCTGACTCATCTGTTACATCTCCAATGTCCGTTACTGTCGTATCTAATTGACAAGTCGCATCTAGATAAACCGTTATGTCTGTTGGTACGGTATACGTTGGATTTGTATTATCTTCTACTGTTATTGTTTGTACTTGGATACTGTCATTTCCACACGCATCTGTTAAGGTCCACGTTCTTGTAAATGTTCCTGTATTGTTACATTGGTCTAAACCTGTTAGGTTATCTACATATGCGATACTTACTGCTCCTAGACAATTATCTACGATATTCGTTACCGTTCCGATAAATGCAGTCGTCGTATCTAACTGACATAAAGCAGTATAGAATACTGTTGTGTCATTTGGAATCGTATAAGATGGATTCGTATTATCTTCTACTGTTATTGTTTGTACTTGAATACTATCATTCCCACACGCATCTATTAAAGTCCATGTTCTTGTGAATGTGCCTGTATTGTTACAACCTGTTAAACCAGTTACATCATCTACATAACTTGCATCTAAACCAGCACTACAATTATCTGACTCATCTGTTACATCTCCGATGTCTGTTATCGTCGTATCGATTTGACAGGTCGCCGTTAATTCAACTGTTGCATCTGCTGGTACTGTGAAAGTTGGAGTTGTATTATCTTCCACCGTGATTGTTTGTACTTGCGTACTATCATTGTTACAATCATCCGTTACTGTCCAAGTACGAGTAAATGTACCTGTATTGTTACATAAATTTAATCCGCTTAAATCATCTACATAAGTGATGGTCAAGGTCGCACTACATGCATCCGTTGCTCCTGTCACTGTTCCGATATCTGTCGTTGTCGTATCTAACTGACAAAGTGCAGTATAAAATACTGTTGTATCATTTGGTATTGTAAATGATGGATTCGTATCATCTAATACGGTTACTGTTTGTACTTGAATACTATCATTTCCACATGCATCTGTTAAGGTCCATGTTCTGGTAAATGTTCCTGTGCCATTACATAAAATTAAACCACTTAAATCATCTACATACGTTGCATCTAAGCCTGTTCCACAATTATCTAATTCATTTGTTACATCTCCAATGTCTGCCACTGTTGTATCCATTTGACAACTTGCATCTAGATAAACTGTTACATCTGCTGGTACCGTATAGGTTGGATTTGTATTATCCTCTACTGTAATTGTTTGAGTATGAGTAGTGATATTTCCACAGACATCAGTCAATGTCCAATCACGATTAAATGTACCTGTATTGTTACAATTGCTCAATCCAGTTAAATCATCTGTATATACTGCATCTAATCCTGTGCTACAATTATCATTTTCATCTGTAACATTTCCTAAATCAGAAGTCAATGTATCTAATTGACAAGTGGCACTATAATAAACTGTCGCATCAGCTGGTGCTGTAAATGTAGGTGCAGTTGTATCTATTATATCTACAGTTATAGTATCTCTTCTTGTACAAGCATTTTCTGTAACTTCTACTATAATTTCTTTTGTTCCACAATTAATATAAGAAACAGTGTGAGCTCCGGCTCCAGTAGCTGTAGCAGGATTAGCTCCTACTCCAAATGTCCATGAATAAGTTGCGCCTGTAATTACAGAATCAACTCCAAAACTGAAGTCATCGCCTAGACATGCACTTGCTAAATCGCTAGTCGCAGTAACTTCAGGTGCACAATCTGGATCTTCACAATCAATTAATCCATCATCATCATTATCAATTCCATCACTACAATCTTCCTCTGGACAAACTTTTAAAGTCAGTGCATTGGAAAAATCAAAACAGTTCGCAGTGACCGTATTTAGGTCATTGCCAACTGCTAGATTAGTAATACTTGCATCATTATCGTAATTGATTGCTACTATCATAAATTTCCCAGCAGGTGGGTTAGCAAATTCTGGAATAGAACTCAATGCAACTATCTCCCCAAGACTATCTGCCAAGATATAAGTTGTGATATAAGTAGGATCATAATTCGCTCCAGAAGTATCAATAGTGATTATATCTGTTACTTTAAATTCACATGAATCAGGAAATCCACAACCATAAGTATTCAATGATAACAATAAACTTGCATCACAAGAACAATAATCTAAATCATCAGCAACTCCATCTGAATCACAATCTGTACATCCTACATAACTTGTACAATCTGTATCTGCACAATCTACATCGCCATCACCATCATCATCTAATCCATTATCACAAATCTCACATAATACATTGAAAACCAATGAAGTATCTGAAGGTGCAAAAGTACCACCTGTTCCGACAACTCTATAATCTCCGTTGCCATAAGCTGAAGTACTGATGATGGAAGTGGTCTCTCCGTATATTTCGACACCGTCTATAAACCATCGATAAGAAGTACAGTTTCCTGTAGCTTCTATATTCAGACCATCTAAACAGTTACCGGGATTGCTTGTCTCAAGCGCTAAGGTTGGAGTAATATCACATTGGGAAAAACCATTCGGAGCAAACAAGAAAAAGCCTAGACAAAACAATAGGAATGTTTTGTTAGACTTTAGAAGATTTTGAAAATACTTTTGAACAAAGCTTCTAGATAAAATCCATAAAGATGTATCTAATTCAGTCATTAAAATTTGTTTGCTGTCAAAATACCAGGTCGTTAAATTTTGTTAGTTTTTAGTCAAGTACTCTACTGATATTTTGAAAGTGTCATGGATTATAAAACTTTTACCACGTTAGTTTTTTGAATTCTCTTTGGATAATGATTCTTGTAATCCCCATACAATCATTTAAAAAAATTACTGTATAGGTTTAAAATTTGATACTAATTAATTGAGAGTTAGCTTTTTAGCTTGTTTAATTTTCAATCATTAAACTTTGCTAACTAATATGAATAGGCAAGAACTATACCAAGGAATGGGTATTTTTCGCATATAAATAAAAAATATTTGTTTCGAAAAAAACGATATTTTTTATTCTTTTTCCAAAGATTAAAAAGGAGTTAAATGGGTTGGATTGATTTCTTGACAAGGAAGTTTATCTGAAAAATTAAATACTACGGATAGAAACTACGAATTCGTGACATACTATTTTTTATAATGTAAATTAATAGGAAGTTTTTATATTGAAAATTATTGTTATCAACATAATAGACTTGTTACCCTTTAACAAATACTCGTCTGAAAATATCTTTTTCCGCTATTTTCCATTAAAAAATAATTCAATAGAGGGACTATTCAATGATTTTTTAAAGAACACTATCGAAAAAATCTAAATTTCATACAAGCATTTTTAAAGGGTAATAAATCTAATTAGATATTTAGTTTATAGTCACATTTCTATCCTTTATAAAAAATAAAACAATAGTATTTCATACCAATTTTAAACAGTCTAAAATCAAAATAAGAAAGGAAAATTTTTCTTCTTCCCCAAAAAAAAATACGCTCATTGTGATTTGAGAAACAATACTTACAAAAAAAAAATTCCGTAACAGAGTGGTTACCTATGGTGTGTTTTTACTTAATCCATTTAATACAGGCGCTTTAGATTCACAACAAATACAATCAGGGTCATTATAATCTATTAGACCATCACCATCATCATCTAATCCATTATCACATATTTCCAATACAATAATAGGAATCACACCACTGAATTCTGACGTATTATTATTGGCATCTGTTGCCGTAGCCGTTAGCAAAAATCCACTTGGAATACTCGATCGCTGTATCGTGAATGTAAATTCAAATCTATTTTGAGTTCTCATAAATGATACTCCTGTACCATCATCTGAATAGTTGCTGATAGAAGTATCCGCATCATCTCCACTCCCCTCAAACTTAGTAGTTAGATAAATTTCCCCTTCTCCAAAGTCAGTTGAATATCCTAGTGGACGTGGATTGGGATTAGGGTCACCATCAGCAATAAAAAATTCAATTTCCGAACCCGCAGGTACATATCCTGAAATAGTCATCTGTGTTTCAACCACATAAGTGGTGTCTAGTACTGGAAAATTAAACATTTGATTGGGACCTGAATCTCCATCGCCATTATCATTTGGTGTGACCAAATCATTCGAAAGGTCTATTCCAATTGCACCATTTTTGGCTATTTGATTTTTACTGATTCGATTATTAAGTCCTGCGCCTGACAGATTAACACCTGCGCCATCATTATATTTAATTTGATTTCCTACTACTAAAATATCAGAATTTGTCATTGAAGGTGAATATCCAAATACATTGTTATTTGAGGTAGCAACTACTATAATTCCTCTTTTACCATTTCCTAATGGCGTAACTCCATCTGCGCCAACTCCTATTTTATTTCCTGCAACTATATTGTTATCTGCATCATCAAATATTCGAATTCCATCTTCTGTATTTCCTGAAATCACATTCCCTTCTATCTCATCATTTATACCATCTGCATTCGTCCCAATGATAGAGTTATCAAGTGAAAGTTCAATTCCATTATTTAAATTAGGGACAGCAAGAAGACCTGTAATATCAGTCCCGATATAATTCCCTGAAATGGTAACCATTACTCCAGTACTACTTCCCAAGCTTCTAATCCCTGAGCCATTTCCAGATATAATATTTCGTTCTAAAATATCGTCATCTCCATTAGAATTTGTACCAATCAAAACATTGGTACTTGTTCCTTGAAGTTGAACACCATAGTTATCATTTCCTATTGCAACTGTTCCCGTCACATCTGTTCCCAAATAATTTCCTGCAACAACTTGAGCGTTAGAATCAGAAATTCTTACAGCATCGTTTCCATTTCCTCCTATTACATTTCGAAGATGACTTGCATTGGTATTGGCTAAATCGTCTTTAAACCCTACATAATTTACACCCGTAGCATTTCCAAGATAAACACCAGTATATCTATTTCCCAAATCAACAGTTCCTGTTTTATCTAGTCCGATATAATTACCTGATATTAACAAACCGCTACCGTTTCGTGTATCAATTCCATAATAACTATTTGAAATAAGATTCCCTTCATTTGCATCATTGATATTGTCTCCATTCGTCCCAACAACAGAATTTAAAATACTCCTAAAATCAACTCCACTACTAACATTAGTACCAATAGTGGTTCCATCTGATTCCGTTCCTATGTAATTTCCCCAAACAAAAACATCTTCCGCATTTGTACTGTTAGCGTAAACACCTTTTCTAAAAGTATGAATAGACAAACCTGAAACATGAACACTCTCTGTATGAATTGTAATTGCATCATAAGTTGTCGTATTCCCTTTTAATTCCACATTGATAGTTCTTGCAGTTATTGTTCCTTGATTGGAACCAGCTTGTGTATACCCTGTTATATGAGTTTGAGGGTCTCGAATACTTTTTAAATTGCTAGTCGGTTCAATGACATGAACTCCCGTCCCAGGAATCATAAAAATAGAAGTTTCCCATTCTGGATTTTTTGGAAAAGCAACACCTCCTGACGGACTATCTTCTTGGTCTAAATTAGTATTAACCAAATCATTACTATTGTGAATAAATTGTCGAAGAGAACCTTGTCCATCATTATTGGTATTCACAACGACATCAAAATTATATCCAAAGTCCACCCCTGTAATATCGGAAGTACCCAATGCGATTGAAGTGACAGATTGGGGAATAGTGGTTGCTGTCGTTAGGGTGGAAAGATTGGCACTTACCGCAACATCATTAGAACCGTAATCTACTAGACTTGGATCGGCACCTCCTACTTCATTTACAATTTCAACAACTCCGTCAGAACGAAAAGTTTGAACAGGCATAACTGCCTCCCCTGCCGCTTTACTTATTCTATTTGACACAACTGATTTATTGACCACTCGAACAAAATAATTACCTACCCCTAGACCTGAAAAAGAATACTCACCATTGATATCTGTATCTTCAACAGCTATCAAATCACCAAATGCATCGTATAATTCTACTCTTGCATTCTCGACTTCAATGTCTCCTGCTCCCCACCCTGAAGCTTGGGTAGATAAATCCGCAACAATATAATTACGGCCTACTCCTCCCCCATAGTTAATGTCTTCGAAAACTTTTCCCGAAACAATCCCTATAGTCAGATTAGATGAAACGTTCCAACTCCAAGAGTTATCCAGTTTCGTATTTACAATGTTATGATTTAAAATTAGACTCTTATTTTTCCCATAAGAATCAGAAAGGAAAGATATAGCAATAAGACCTGTCATCAGAAAGAAGCCAAGTCTTTTGATAGCATTTTTTAGAAAGGTGTTGTATTTCTTGATTAATCTCAAGAATTTCTTTTTTGAAAAAATTACAAAGTTTGACCTTTCTATAAAGAAAGTTCAACCAATGGTAACAATATAGTTAGAGGGGTTTAAAATCTATTTTAGTTCCCGCTACAGGGACACTCTGCATCTTGTTGATCAATTAAGCCATCTCCGTCATCATCCACTTTATTGGTACAGCTTTCCACACATTTTGCTCCTACATTAATTGTTATTAATGACGTAGCATAACAACCTGTTGGTGCCTCAACTCTAGCATAAATTGTTCCATCTAAACTAGTGTATGGACTTATTAAAACATTCACATCATTTTGAGCATCTGCTAAATTAGGGTGATAAGAAATAATAATCCCAGATTCTGTTGAAACAGTTGAGTTGGCATCATGTAAGAAGAAAGTTCCAAAACCCGTTTCATTAGAATCATCACAGGTATTTAATAAAGCAGGATTAGCTGGAATTGGACAAGCCGGATCAAAACAATCTACTAATCCATTTCCATTGTTATCAATTCCATCATTACATATTTCTGATAAACAAGATCCAGCCAGTGGATTTTGCCAAGTATTATTTGCGGGAGCAGCATAAGTAATTGAAGTCACTAATCCATTAGCATCAACCGTTGGAGTTCCTATTCCAGCAATTCCATTGTTATCAGTATCAGAAACACTTTCCTCTTCTGCATCAAAACAACCATCTCCATCTGAATCTAGTTCGTAAGCATCATAGATTGCATCAGGAGTCGTTTCACTATTTGCGATAGCGTAATTTAAAATATCACTATCGGCAGTTGTTTCTAAAGCATCGAATAAACCATTTGTTCCAAACAATGTATTCACGCCATCAATAATTCCATCATTATTTGCGTCAGCAGCAGTGTGTCCTGCTTCATCTACATCAAGGATTCCATCGTTGTCAGAATCCAAATCAAGTGAATTAATTACGCCATCATTATCTGTGTCTTCTAAAATACAAGAAACAAATAAACCAAGGGGTCCTCTTTGCCATCCTGAACCTATGGGAGCATCTGGGTTTTCTTCAAATCTAATGGTAACAGAGGAAATAAAGTCCTCAGATACAATTGACCATCTAGAATCGCTTGGATTGATATGTGAGTATAGCACATTGGGAATAAAGGATACTTGGTTAGAAGCGTTTCCAATTATCTCTCTCAATTCAGGTCCTGTTCCTCCTGCACCACCATTAATCGAGGGATGCGTTACATCTGGTGAATTAACTATTAAGTTTGTTCCAGGTGTAGTTATCGTCCAAATCTCATTTTCATCAAAATGTCCATGCTGCTCTGCTTGTTGAATATTTAAGATAACTGGGCTTGAAAAATTAATTGTATATTCTAGATAGTTGCCTGATCCTTGTACGACGCCCATTCTCAATGCACCATTTACAAACCCACTCGCTAAATCTCCAGAAGTAGAAGCAGTATTATAGATGGCATCAAAAGTATGACTTCCTCTAAGCCTTACATTAGTGAGACTTTTAGAACTACTTGTTATTCCTGTTGTATTTAATGGAAATGAACCACATGTATTTTCATCTGTATCAGGTATTCCATCATTGTCATCATCTAAATCACATGCGTCACCAACTCCATCAGTGTCATTATCATCACAAACTCCAGAACTGACACAATTATCACAATCAAAACAATCCGTCAAACCATCGCCATCGTTATCAATTCCATCATCACATATCTCGATTAAGCATTCTCTAATTAATGGATTTTGCCAGTTATCATTTGGTGGAGTAGCATAAGTAATTGAAGTAACTAATCCATTAGCATCAACTGTCGGTGTTCCCGTTCCTGCTATTCCATCTGTATCAGAATCTGAAATATATTCTTCGTCTGCATCCAAACAAGTATCTCCATCTGAATCTAATTCATAGGCATCATAAATTCCATCAGGTGAAGTTTCACTATCAGCTATAGGGTAATTAAGTACTCCATTATCAGCAGTCGTTTCTAATGCATCAAATAATCCATTTGTTCCAAACAATGTATTCACGCCATCAATAATTCCATCATTATTTGCGTCAGCAGCAGTATGTCCAGCTTCATCAATATCAAGGATTCCATCATTGTCAGAATCCAAATCAAGTGAATTAATTACGCCATCATTATCCGTGTCTTCTAAAATACAAGAAACAAATAAACCAAGGGGTCCTCTTTGCCATCCTGAACCTATGGGAGCATCTGGATTTTCTTCAAATCTAATGGTAACAGAGGAAATAAAGTCCTCAGATACAATTGACCATCTAGAATCGCTTGGATTGATATGTGAGTATAGCACATTGGGAATAAAGGATACTTGGTTAGAAGCGTTTCCAATTATCTCTCTCAATTCAGGTCCTGTTCCTCCTGCACCACCATTAATCGAGGGATGCGTTATATCTGGTGAATTAACTATTAAGTTTGTTCCAGATGTAGTTATCGTCCAAATTTCATTTTCATCAAAATGCCCATTTTGTTCTGCTTGTTGAAGATTTAAGATAACTGGACTTGAAAAATTAATGGTATATTCTAGATAGTCGCCTGTTCCTTGTTCGACGACCATTCTCAATGCACCATTTACATTCCCATCAGCTACATCTCCCGATGTAGAAGCAGTGTTATAGATAGCATCAAAAGTATGACTTCCAGTAAGCGTTACATTAGTAAGACTTTTAGAACTATTTGTTATTCCTGTTGTATTTAGTGGAAATGAACCACATGTATTTTCATCTGTATCAGGTATTCCATCATTGTCATCATCCAAATCACATGCATCGCCGACTCCATCATTGTCAGTATCATCACAAGTTCCGGCACTAGCGCAATCGTCGCAATCGTAACAATCTACTAATCCATCACCATCATTGTCTATTCCATCATTACAAATTTCTACACAAATAGGTGCAACAATAGAAAATGAAGCTTCAACTATACAATTAACATCTGTAACCGTAACCGAATAGGTGCCTACTGTTAGATTAGTTAAGTCTTCTGTTGTTGGACCATGTGCCCATATAAATGTATAAGGAGCAGTGCCTCCTGTTATGGTTAAATCAATACTTCCATTATTTCCATAACAATCTATTTGCGTAATGATATCATCAATAACAATAGAATCATACGCACTAACCATAGCATTAATTAACTGGTTACAAGTATTAGCATCTGTTACGGTAAGCGTATAAGTTCCTACTGGAACATTAGTAAGATTAGGAGTAGTTGCACCCGTTGACCATGCATAAGAAAAAGGTGGTGTACCTCCTAAAACTTTAGTATTAATATTTGCAAGATTAGTACCTGGACAAACGATACCACTAAATCGAGTATCACGACCAGCAGGAATCGTATTCACATCTGGAAATGCACCACTTGGTGGATTCTTGGTTACACTCGAATGAATCGTTCCACTTTCTACATCGAAAATAATATTTCCATTTCCGTTTTGGTCAAAAGTTGCATCATAGAAGTTTAATCCATTTCCGTCTGCGCCAATAGAGGTGCCATTTTGTTGTGTAAATGTAAACGTCCAAAAATTACCAGATCCTTCTATGGTACCATTATTCACCAAAGATTGAGTAATTACCTCTCCATCATTTACAAATGTTGCAGGATTATTAATTCGAATTAACGAACCATTACCATTGGCATAAAGAAGTCCACCATTTGTAAAACTCGAATTCACCTCAATATCTCTTAAGGCTATTAAGGAACATTCATTGAGAATAGTTGAACCAGAATTCAAGATGATATCTCTTTGAGCTGCTATTCTTCCATAATTATTGAGTATAGAATTATTAGTTTCTATGATAAAAGTTTGATTCAAAAAAATATCATAATTATTATTGAGTGTTCCATTTTGAATCGTCAATGATCCATTAATATCTATTGTCCCATCATTATTAATTATAGATGCCCCGTTGACAATAACTGAAGTATTCATGTAGATAGACGAACCAAAATTATTTGTAATTGTAGTGTTATTCAATGTTGCATTGGAGAAATACATATACCCATAATTTTGGATATCTGAACCATTATCGAAAAGCCCTGAATAAAAGTTAACAGTTCCACAATTGATTATCGTTCCCGAAAAATTATTGGTCCAATTTGGTGAAAAGGTCGCACCTGCCGCAACGTAAACTGTTCCTCCATTAAAGTTGACATTACATGTATAGGTTCCTGAATTAACGCAAAAAATTTCCCCTGCATTAATCGTTACGTTAGAACAACTTCCACCATTATAGCTATAGGTACAGATGATTGGAGCAGCTGGACATGGAGTTCCTGATGCATTAGTTGTATCCAAGTTGGTATAAAAAACATTAGCATTTATAAGTTCATGAGAAACTTCCGCAGAACACCCCTCATCATCATAAACAGTCACGGTATAGGTTCCTTCTGATAAACTAGAAATGGTATTACCCGATGTACCTATATTCCAATCGTAAGAAATATAGGGCGGATTCCCGCCAGTTGGAATTGCTATCAGTTGTCCATCTGAACCGCCACAGGATGGTGGCATGATTCCAAAAACAACATCCAATACTGGTCCATCAACTAAGTTCATTGTCCCTACTGTTTCACAACCATTGGCATCTGTTGCTGTAACGGTATAGGTTCCTGCTGATAATCCCAGAATCGTCGGTGTCGTTTCGCCATTACTCCAAAGAAAGGCTTCGCTACCATTTCCATTATTGATGATAGCTGTAACAGATCCATTACTTCCTCCTTCACAACTGATTGGAGTATCTTCATTAATTGTAATAGTTCTGTTAGGTGGGTCTAAAATATCAAGCGTATTAATGACTGAACAACCATTGGCATCAGTAGTCGTTACGGTATAAGTACCTGCACCGACATTATTAAGAGTGTCCCCTACATATCCATTGCTCCATGTATAAACGTATGGAGCTACTCCCGTTGTAGCACTTATTGCTCCATTCCAAGAGTATGCCCATGCCTTAGCATCTGTTGCTCCTACACAGCTAGTTGCATATCCATAGTACACCAAATCAATTTGTGTTAGTGTCGCTAAATCCGTGGGTTGTGAAATAAATATGCCTGTATTTCCTACAAAAGCTGAATTGACATCGTAAATATTGACTCCGTAATACCCTTCTGCTAATCCTGTTACCAGTGAGGTCGTTGGGCCATGATCCCATACATAACTGTATGGAGGAGTTCCACCTGTACCACTTACTTGTATCCATCCATCTGACGCTCCAAAACAAGAAATCCCATAACCACTGTAATTTGAGCTACTATCAATAGCGGCAGCAATTACCAATTCTGAATTTTCAATTTCATTTTTTTCAACACTATTTTTGGGAAATTCTTTTTTAGTAAAAGAAGTGTTATTGACAAATATCTCTACCGATGGAACAAACGGGTTATTCCAATTATTTGATGCAATTAAATTGTTAGAAGCCAGGTCGGGAGAGGATTGAGCAGTTGAAGTTGATATTTTTCCAAAAAGAAAAAGAGCAAGTATCAAAGAAGAAACTAGATTTAATCCTTCTCTATTTTTTAGCATAGCTTTTTTCAAATAACAATAAACCATTACTATAGTCAACTTAGTATATCTACTAAAATAAGCCATGCTTGAAAATGCATTTATAATTATGCTCATATATTTTTACTAAAAAAATCCAATCCAATAACAACATCAAATTTTTCTGAGCTGTTAAGCTTCTCAAGATTATCAATGACCGAAACTTTCTGATTAAACTGAGCTAGCGTTTTAGCAGGAGATCGAGTCATGTTTTACTTGGAATCTAATGCAGCTTGGTTAACTACATTAGGAGTAGATCAATTGGCAACAATTTGTGGAGAAGGACATGTGGATTGGGTACCATTAATTTATAAGCATAAAAGAAAAGTTATCGCAGTCAATGGAAATGAAATCACCTTGGATGTTCCCATAGTAGATCCAGTAGATAGCACTTATAATACGGCATCCTTAGTCAAATATTATTGGAATAATAAGATAGAAGAATGTGGTGTTGAAAATATTCGATTACAATCTTCTTATATTTCAGAAGATGATGAAAACCATGGTTGGACAGCTATCAAATTGAATTATATAGAAAATGCTTGGGTTCGAAATGTAGATGTATATTATTTTGGATTTAATGCGGTTGCCTTATCCAAAGGAGCTTATCAAGTTACAGTTTCTAATTGTGGCATGTATGAATATAAATCTATTGTTACAGGTGGAAGACGCTATGGGTTTTATATGGACGATAATGATTTGTGTTTAGTGAAAGATTGCGTTTCTACTTTTGGAAGGCATGATTTTGCAACAGGTTCTACTACGATTGGACCTAATGTTTTTTACAATTGTACAGCTACAGATGCTACTGCTTATTGTGGTCCACACCATAGATGGGCGACAGGAACATTGTATGATAATGTTTCTACTAATAATGCTTTGAATG
>JAVCKV010244395.1:0-13030 GCA_032274145.1 Herpochondria borealis | reverse complement strand
ATGCCAGGAGGAGTAAAAACGGTATAAGTTCTTTCTACTCCTTCCTGATAAAAGGTAAACACTTTCTTACTGTGTTTCACAGGATCATCTTTCATTTTTTTTCTTTGACTCATGCTATTGATTGAAACTAAAGCGAATGAAATGAAAAAGATTGTTTTTAACGATTTCATTATTCAGTTCGTGTAATATCAAAAGTGAAATTAACTTCATTTTTATCTCCAGTACACTGGATTACTTCGGTATCAAATCCGGTAAGATTTTTGAAATAAATTTTTTGTGAATCACCATCAATTTCATCATCTGCACTTGCAGCATCTTTATCCATAGCATCTACTTCAATAATGAAATAACCACTTAGAGCATCATTTGGAATTCTCCACTCGCCCTTTCCAGATTTAGCACCACTAATTGCATACTTTTTATCTGCGACACCTTTTTCTATGATGTTTTTCTTATCAGCAAATTCAGTCACTCCATCTACTATTTTTGCAGTGCTTTTCCCTAATTTTTTTTCTAGTGCCGAAAAGCTTTCGCTATAAAAAAGTGTTCCGTTATCTCTGTAAGCTTTAACTTTGAAGGTCCCGTACAATTCTATGTTTTTCTTTCCTACTCCATCACTTACCTCAAGTACTTTTAAGCCGTTTAATCTAACCGTGTAAAGTGGGTTGCAAGACTCAACTATGCTCTCAACAGGAGAATAGGTAGAAACGACAAGGCTTCCTTGTAAATCTTTAAGAACAAAACTAACCGGAGTGGCAAAAGTTGCATCATTTTTACCATTGTTGATCATTCCATTGATATCACCAATAAGTTTGTCAATATTACCATGGTCTGTAACTACACTCATATTATTTGCTCCGCTACTACCTCCCACAATATAAATACTGTAACTGAATGTTGCATTCTCATTTTTAGATGTAGATGATAAATCTGCATTAGCTTTTCCAGCTAAAATATCAGCTTCGATATCAGCTTTATTTATCATTTCATCCATTGAGTAAGATGAGTTAATCACTGCTACGATTTTTCTTCCATAAGTAACGGATTCTATGTATCCCCATTTTGAGTTGTTATTAAGGGATTGATCTACAAAAAAGTTTTTAGTAGCAATGTTATTTCCGTCTGCTTCAATCGTATAATAATCTTCTCTGTATTCGATTAAATAAGTGTGATTTTCAGCAATATTGGTGTTAGAAGTACTCGCATTAAATTTTACTTTTCCACCTACATAAGGAATAGTTCCTCCTAGGGAAATATCCAACTGAGTTTTCGAATATTGTCTTTCAAAATCGACACTCATATATTTATTGGCTGCAACATTTTTTTTGACTGTATTTCTAATTGGTTTTACCCCTTTCTCTCTAATTTTTGCAGCTAACTTTGGGTTTTTTACGGTTGATTTCGTTTTAGTTGATGCTTGGTCATTTACCATGGTTATCTTTATTGGATTCCTGTCCTTTCCTTCTACTACAGGAAAGAATGACCCGCTAAACTTTGATAAATCGAAGATTGCTCCGGGAACAATGTTGGATACATTGGAGTAACCTTGTTCATCAAATACATTCCACTGATTTACTTTACCTGAGGTTTTAAAATAATCTTTGGCGCAAAAATCAGAGGTTTCTTCTTTTTTCTTTTTTAGCTCTCTTGTTTTTAATTCTTGACCAGCATAATCTTTCTCAACAGTAAATTTTATTTCATTTTTTCCAGAACCAACAGTATTCTTTCCGTATTGTCCAGGCTTTAAAAGTTTAGAAGTTTCTATTGTGCCATTTGACACATTAGTTCCTGCCTTAACAGTCATTTTGCTTTTTCTTTGAGCGAAAGCACTATTTATAGAAAATAGCATTGAACTCACTACCATAATTTGTATTGTTTTTTTCATAATTGATTATTTTAAAGGTTATTTATTAATACAAAGGTTGGAGATATTTCATGATTATTTTTCCCCAAAAAAGACCAAAAAAAAACATCACTGAATTCAGTGATGTTTTATAAAGATGATCTAGTAAAGAACCGGAATTTATCTTCTAATTAAAGTAACAGTCCCTTTCTCCTCGAATGCTTTACCATTTAGAAATTTTCCTTTTACAAAATAAACAAATACTCCAGTATTTGCTGGAGAACCTTTGAAAGTTCCATCCCATCCAAATTCGGTAGAGTTGGATTCAAACACTTTATTACCAAATCTATTGTAAATAATTAGTTTCACAGTTTCTATTCCAGATCCTTGGACATAAAGCAAGTCATTTTCACCATTTCCATCTGGAGAGAAAATATTTGCAACAAAGAATCCGAATTCACAGTCAGGGTTAATAATATTGATTAATGTAATGGTTTCATTATCTGTACAGTTATTTGCATCAGATACTGTGATGGAATACACACCTTCTTTTAATCCATTTATATCCTGTGTTGTTGCGGCATTACTCCAGCTATATACAAAAGCAGGAGTTCCACCAACAATGGATAAGTCTATTTCTCCATTAGATAGATCACAGAGTTCATCAGTAGCAACAAAATTTATAACAGGTGTAGAGAATACTTGAACGATAACTGTATCTGGTATAGGACATGGACTATTTGGGATATAAATTATTGTATGAGTTCCAACTCCAGCTAAAGCAGGAGAATATAGTCCTGTAGTTGAATCGATACCTGGACCATACCATTTCCCTCCCAATGGAGTAGCAGTGAAACTGACAGGAGTTTCATTTGAACAGAAATCACGACTAAAAGTTATTGAGGAAAGTACTAAAGGATTAATAGTTAGTGATGTTACAATAATTGAATCACAGCCAAAGAAGGTGGCTAAAGTATCTCTATAAACTCCAGTACTCCCATAGGTATTACTTCCAATAGTTACAGTTTGTCCAGCACATAAATTTAATGTTTGTGATATGTTATAGGATGGTGAAACAAACAAATTGGTATTAATGATACTATCACAACCACTTATATTAGTTAATGTATCTCTATATATTCCAGAAGAATATGCGGTTGTTCCGCTTGGTAATAAAAAGCTATCACATGCCGAAGCAATAACTGAAATAATAGAAACAGTATCCACAGTTAAATTAATAGTGACGATACTATCACATCCTGCTGAGTTAGAAATAGTATCTAAATAGGCTCCAGAAGTAGTATAGTTTTTACCACTAGGTGATACATAAGTGCCACAAGAATTTGGATTAATTGTGGAGAATGAACGGTTATTTATTGTAAGCAGTAATGAGTATATAGTATCACAGCCAGGAATTAATACTGTATCATTATAAGTTCCAGAGGAAGATAGAGTGACACCTCTCCAGATTAAACTATCACATACTGAAGCAGATGATGAAATAGGAATAAAACCACTAATAGTTATGTTGAAAGTCATGAGACTATCACATCCAGAAGTATTAATAATTGTATCAAGATAAGTTCCAGAAGTTCTCCATATTTTCCCGCTAGGAGAAAGAAGGCTATCACAAACAGTCATAGTTTGAGAAGAAGAAGTTGTAAAGTTTACCGTTAAATTAAAAGTCATTAGACTGTCACACCCAGAGGAATTATTAATTGTGTCAAGATAATTCCCTGAGCTATTCCAAGTTTTCCCAGAAGGAGAAAGAAGGCTATCACAAACCGCAATTGTTTGAGTTGAGTTCGAAGTAAAGTTTACTGTCAAATTGAAAGTCATTAGACTATCACACCCAGATGAATTAGTGATGGTGTCTAAATAATTTCCAGAAGTATTCCAAGTTTTTCCAGAAGGAGAAAGAAGACTATCACAGACAGTCATAGTTTGAGAAGAAGAAGATGTATAGTTTACCGTTAAATTAAAAGTCATTAGACTGTCACACCCAGAAGAATTATTAATTGTGTCAAGATAATTTCCAGAAGTGTTCCAAGTTTTTCCAGAAGGAGATAAAAGACTATCACATACAGTTAAAGTTTGAGAAGAAGAAGTTGTAAAGTTTACCGTCAGATTAAAAATCATTAGACTGTCACACCCAGATGAATTAGTCATGGTGTCTAAATAATTTCCAGAAGTAGCCCAAATTTTTCCAGAAGGAGAAAGAAGACTATCGCAAACTGTTATAGTTTGAGAAGAAGAAGTTGTAAAATTCACTGTCAAATTAAAAGTCATTAGACTATCACACCCAGAGGAATTATTGATTGTGTCAAGATAATTTCCAGAAGTAGCCCAATTTTTTCCAGAAGGAGAAATTAAGCTATCGCAAACGGTTAAAATTTGAGAAGAAGAAGTTGTAAAATTCACTGTCAAATTAAAAATCATTAGACTGTCACACCCAGAAGAATTATTAATTGTGTCAAGATAATTTCCAGAGGTATTCCATATTTTCCCACTAGGAGAAATAAGACTATCACACACGGTTAAAGTTTGTGAAGAGCTAGAAGTAAAATTCACTGTTAAATTAAAAGTTATGATACTATCACAACCCGAGGAATTTGTAATGGTATCTAGATAGATTCCCGAAGTAGCCCAATTTTTTCCAGAAGGAGAAATAAGGCTATCACAAACAGTTAAAGTTTGAATTGAAGAAGAACTATTATTAGTAGTTAAGTCAAGAGTGAAAATTGTATCACAACCTCCTGATATGAATACAGTGTCTTCGGCTATATTATTTGATGAGTAATAAGTAGTTCCGTTTCTCCAAATAAAGCTATCACAAGTAACAAAAGGCTGAGTAATTCTAATTGTGGTACTAATCGTTAAGTCTAAAGAAATAATAGAATCACATCCATTCACAGTTGCTAAAGTATCTCTTGGTAATGATGTAGAAGAATAATAAGTTATCCCGTTTATCCAAGTAAAGCTATCACATACAGAATGTATATCCGTAGTTTGGATAGAATTATTAATAACTAAATTAAGTGTAATAATAGAGTCACAACCCAATGAATTTAGTACTGTATCTTGGGGAATAATTGTACTTGAATAATAGGTAACTCCATTTATCCAGGTAAAACTATCACAAGCAATTTGAACATCTGTTGCTGAACTAGAATTGTTGATAGTAAGATTCAAACTAACGATTGAATCACAGCCTTGAGAACTAGTTAAAGTATCTTTTGGAGTAGTTGTACTCGAATAATATGTAATCCCATTTATCCAAACCAAAGAATCACAAGCAGTATCAATATCAGCTGTGTTAATAGGAGGGATAACCGTTAGATTAAAACTCATCAGACTATCACATCCCGAAGCATTAGTGATTGTATCAAGATAATTCCCTGTTATATTCCAAGTTTTTCCCGAAGCAGAAAGAAGGCTATCACATACAGTTAATGATTGTGACGAATTAGTATTAAAATTCACTGTTAAATTAAAGCTCATCATACTATCACAACCCGAAGCATTAGTAATTGTATCGAGGTAATTCCCAGAGCTATTCCAGATTTTCCCCGAAGGAGAAAGTAAGCTATCACAAACAGTCAGAGTTTGAGTTGAGCTAGAAGTCAAGTTGACAGTCAAGTTAAAAGTCATGACACTATCACATCCTGAAGCACTAATAATTGTATCCAAATAATTTCCAGAGCTACTCCAAACTTTCCCCGAAGGAGAAATAAGACTATCACACACGGATAAAGTTTGTGTGGAAGAAGAACTATTATTAATAGTTAGGTCAAGTGCGAAAATAGTATCACATCCACCTAATACAGTTATTGTATCTTCAGCTGCGCTATTGGATAGAAAGTAAGTTGTTCCATTCCTCCAAGTAAAACTATCGCAGGCAACAAAAGGTTGAGTTATTCTAATTGTGGTGCTAATAGTTAAATTAAGAGAAATAATAGAATCACATCCATTAGATGTTGTTAATGTATCTTTAGGAACTGTTGTACTAATGTAATAAGTAACCCCATTAATCCAAGTAAAACTATCACACATAGATTGTATATCTGTTGTTTGAACAGAGTTGTTAATCGTCAAATTTAATGTAATGATAGAATCACAACCTGCAGAATTAGGAACGGTATCTCTCGGAATAGTTGTACTCGAATAGTAAGTAATCCCATCTATCCATACAAGACTATCACAGGCAACTTGCACATCTGTAGCAGAATTAGAATTATTGATAGTAAGATTTAAGGTAATGATTGAATCACATCCTTGAGAACTTGTTAATGTGTCTATTGGAGTTGAAGTACTTGTGTAATAAGTTAATCCATTTATCCATACCAAAGAGTCACAAGCTGTTACAACATCAACCATATTAATTACTGGAGAAATGGATAGAGTAATTGTAAACAGAGAATCACAACCAGAAGCATTTAGTATTGTATCGAAATAGGTTCCAGCTGTTGTCCAAATTTTTCCACTTGGAGAAATCAAACTGTCACAAACATCAATAGAGTAAGAGGTATCAGAGGTGTAATTTACAGTTAGACTAAAAGTCATTAAGCTATCGCATCCAGAGGTATTAGTTATCGTATCGAGATAATTTCCAGAAGAATTCCATGTTTTTCCAGAAGGTGAAATTAAGCTATCACAAACACTTAATGTTTGTGAAAATGAAGTTGTATTGTTTACGGTTAAATTAAAAGTCATTAAGCTATCACAACCCTCAGAATTTATAATTGTATCAAAGTAAGTGTTTGATGTCGTCCAGATTTTCCCCGAAGGAGAGACAAAAGTATCGCAAACAGTTATGCTTTGAGTTGATGTTGAACTGGAACCAATAGTTAATAATGTTGTTGTGTCAGTTCCGAAACATCCAGTTACAGTATTTGTAGCTGTAACTGAATAGACTCCAGAGCCAATATTTCCATTAGTAGATGAAGTAGCATTAGGGGTTATAGGTCCATTGGACCAAACAAAATTATACAGCCCACCCCCTGAAGTAATGTTAGCCACAATTTGCCCACTTGTATCACAAACAGCTTGAGTTAATGCTAACGAAATTGTTGGATTTGGATTAACAGTTACTGTTTGATTTAAACTAATTGGACAGCTTAATCTTGTTTCTCCATTTACAGTTGTTTTAGTATAAATGGATACGTAATAAATTGTAGTTGAAGTAGGACTTACGGTTACAGTATTTGCAGTGGACGAAACGATACCAGTTGTAGGAGACCAATTAACACTATCGCTAGCAGCCAAACCAGTTAAGGTCAAAGTTCTATTATCCCCTTCACAGATTACTCCAGCACCAGATATAGTTGCTGTTGGTATTGTATCTACATATAAATAAATAGTTTTTGTAGGGGAAAGCCCACAACAGTCTGATGTTGTTTGAAGCGTTATGGTATAAAAACCAGGATTATTAAATTGTGTAGAAGGTACATTCTGAACACTTGTTCCAGGGTTTGCAATAGCCCCACTAAAATTCCACACATAAGTTAGCCCTGAATACAAACTAGCAAAACTTGCATAATCACCTTGGCAAAGTTGGAAAGTGTCTACTCCAATTGAATCAGCATTTGTAATTATTTCTGGGTCCACAGAACCATTAAATGAAATATTATGAAATCCTTCATAAATATCGGCTCCTCTAGAAACTGTGTATCTAGCTATTTGTGAATACTGAGTATTTGTATTTGCACTTGAACCTGAGGTTGCTGGCGTAGCATTATTAGTTACCCTATCAAAATCCCATGTACTTGCTGTATTTGAGGAATAGTTTACATTGGTTTGTGTACAATTTACATTAGAGGCATTAATTGTAGTTTGTCCAGCAAGATTAAAATTCGTAACAGCAGTAGATAAAGCAGTTCCAGAACTTAAATAAACAACATTACTTTGCCCAGATCTTCCAATCCCTCCATCACCCCCTCTACCACCATTACCCCCTCTACCGCCATTACCTCCACGTCCAATATCACCACCTCCAGTATAAGGACTACCTAGTCCTCCAGCCCCTCCAATTCCACCAGCCCCTCCAGTCCCGCTAGCCCCTCCAGCACCAGCTAAACCTGCTGTGAAAGATGATTGTATTATATTTCCATTAGCTCCATTATTAAAAAGGTAGATTGCATATGAACTTCCTCCACCTCGTCCACCAGTTCCAGAAGCGCCACCCTGAGCTCCACCACCACCACCTCCTCCTCCAGATCCACATCCGTCTGAACAAAAAGTACATCTTTGGCCACCACCACCACCACCACCACCACCACCTTGACCTCCAGATCCGTCTGTACCGGAATTTCCTTGGCCACCCGGAGACCAAAATCCCCCAACATGCGTACCATTAGAACCTAATGCACCAAAGGCTCCATTTGTTCCATTCAGCCCACCACCTCCATTTCCTCCTGGATTTCCACCTCCAGTACCACCATCAGTACCACCATTACCTACATTATTATTTGTCCCATAAATACCTATTACTCCACCACCACGTCCTCCACTCCCTCCATTTTCATTCTCACAACCTCCATTAGCACCACCGCCACCACCGCCACCACTTCGTAAATTGGTAGATGTTCCTCCGGGATTACCAGTTGATCCTGGATTGCAACAACTACAACCATTAGAATCACCTCTTCCATTACCGCCATTACCAGCAGTTACACCTCCAACTCCTCCATTACCTCCCAAAATCGTACAATTATTATCAGAATTATAATTACCACTTGCGTTATTACCAACATTACCTACAGTGGTTCCACCACCACCACCACCTCCTCCTCCTCCTCCAGAATCACGATCGTCATCATCATTACCTGCAGATCCTCTTCCCCCATTTCGTCCAATATTCCCATTAGAACCATTACTCCCATTGGATCCAGCTCTAGCATTCCCGGGTAAAATTTGTGTTCTTACAAAATCATAGTTGGAGCAATTGGTTAAGTGAACTCCATAAGTAGACATTCCATTTAGGTTTGCATTTGCAGTTCTAATAGTGATATCTTGAAATCTAAAGCCTGTTACCCCATTTCCATAAAAAGCAACTAACCTTTGTTGGTTTGTTAACCCTTCAGGGGCAAAGGTTGTTCGGTTTATTGTAGTTAATCCTGGAGTACTAGTTTTAACCCAAGTTGTAGGATTAAACCCCCCTTCTATAGTTACAAAACTAGGAATAGTAAGAGCATTATTATAGTTGTAGGTTCCTTGTGCCATTTTTATTACTGCACTTAAACAAGCACCTCTAGTTAATGCTTCTGGTAAAGTTGTGGGGTTAGTTTGTGTTCCAGCTGCAGAAGATGAACCGGTTACTGAAACATATATATTCAAACAGTTTGATGTAGCTGGAGGTGCACCAACAGTTAAAGGCACTACTGCAGAGGAAATACACCCTGTACTTGGATCAGTAACACGGAGGGTATAATTATGGACTCCTGAAGCTGTAGGGACTGTAACTACTATACTAGAGTTAGTTCCAGAGACAGTACCCGAGCCTAATGATACCATTGAAGGGCCAAACCATTGAAATGTCATACCAGTGGCATTAGAAACACCTGTAAGTGAAAAATTACCACCCGGACATACTGTCCCAGATGAAGGGTTAATAGAAGCAACTGGAGATGAGTTTACGGTAACTGTAACATTATCTGAAGTTTGACAACCGTCTGGGTAAGTTGCTGTGACTGTATAATTTGTTGTAGCTGGTGGAGATGCATTTGTACTTGTTCCAGATGAAGTTGATAAACCAAAACTAGGTGACCAGGCAATATTTGGAGTTACATTGGTTGCTGTAAGCAATGTTGAATCTCCTCTACAAATTGCAATGTCTGAACTTGCAGCTATTGGAGTATTACTACCAGTAACTACATTTATTGTATAGATTTTAGAATTATAACCAATAAGTGGACATGCATCATCATTGGATAACAATTCAAAAATATAAGTCCCAGCAGAACCAATAGGGGGAGTCCAACAAAATGTGCCTGTATCTGTTGCCCCAGGAATAGGATTAAATGGAATAAATGTAGCTCCAGGAATTGTTCTCCCGATTGTTGTTGTTATATTATTACTAGAATTTGCATCAGTTACATTAATTCCAAAACAAAAGGGCAACCCTTCACATACATTTAAAGTATCATTGCCAGACACGCCATCTATTCCAGAAAACTGAGGCAATTGATTCGAACAATTTAAAACGATTATCTGGATATCTCGGAAAATTTCTCCTATTTTAACTCCATTTCTATATTCTTCCACTAAGACGCTTGTTACGCCTACAGTAATAGTATTAGAAAAAAAAGTTAGATCTCCAGTATTAGGATTTATTGTTAATGTACTCCCAGGCCCCAAGGGATTTGTTGCAGTAATGCCAGGAACATAGGTAACGGGAATTGCAGCATTATCTTTAGCGCTAGTTAAAGAGTAGACCAATGAATCTCCATCGGGGTCAGTAGCGAATTGCCTAAACACTTGATTTTGATTGACACAGGTGTAAAAAACGGGATCGGATGCAAATGTAGGAGAACTATTGCAGGGAGTTAATGTATTGTCCAGTTGGGCACTTATATACATGCGAGTTGCACCAGAATTAACTAAAGTTGTAATAGCATTGTTTCGGCAACAAAGACGATAAAAAAAAGTTACATTGGCACATCCTGGAGGGATTGTTACTGTCCCTTGATAAATATGTTCTTCCACTCCAAAAGAACCAGCTCCACCACTACAACTAGAAGGGGCTGTAGGACAAATTGGAGTAATGTCAGTTGTACTTTGGCGCATTAAACTTATACTCCCAGAATTTGAGCAACCATCCCAATTCAGAGTTGCACTACCCGGAAGGTTTATACCATTACAATCTCTATAGATACTCAAAGATACTTGGTACTGATTTGGCCCAATACAAGAGAAAGTAATGTTTCCTCCTAGTGCATGAGTACCTTTACAATTCATGTTTAAAGCCATAATAAGGCCTAACACAAGCAAAGAGCGCAAAAATAGGGTATGTATTTTTTTTATCACTTAATAAATAGTTTTTTCAATAGCTGACTTACAAATCTTCAGACTCTTAGTAGAAGTAAATATTAAATTTCAAGTCTAATACTGTCTTTTAAATAAATAGTTGTGTTTTTATTACAATTATTTCAAGAATCAATGAGTTAAAGATAACAAAAAATTAACTTTTTGTTATCTTTTCCATTAAGCAAGCTATTTTCTAACAAATTTGCCAATCGTATCAATATCCATTTTAAAATCTCCTTCTTTATTTAATAAAGCAGATTTTACAAAATTTGCATTGTCCACAATCTCTTCTCCTTTGTAGGATGTTCTGGCGTGCACAATTTGTCCATAGGTTTCATCATGAGATTTTATGAGGACAAGAATTTCAAGATTTTTCTTTTTTAATTCTTCCAAAGAATATTTTCCAAAAATACTATTTTCATCTATTGGATGAACGATTGTCCAAAGCGAAGGAAACATTTTTATTTCGCTTAATTCAAGCTCCAAACGAGTAAAGTCTCTTTTCATTTCTCCATTTTCCTCTGTGTGATAAGTGGTTGCAAGAACTTCTGCTGAAGTGTCTAATAAAGTTGTATTTCTTCTGTTTGTGACTCTAAACATTAATCCTTTTCCCTTGTTTTTGGCGTAATCAGAAATAAGAATATTCTCACTGAATTTTAGTTTCAAATTGGCTCTAGAAAATCGTCCAAAAAGCAAACCAGTTGCAAGGGAAAAACTTAACAAACCAATCATTGCTTCAATAGAGGCAATAAGGTTTACAGGAACTCCCACAGGGGAAATTGTTCCATAACCAACGGTGGTAAAAGTTTGTGAACTGAAATACAAACAACTCATGTAGTTTTGCAAAGAACTTCCTACTCTGGCTCCATCCAAATTTTCTACTCCAATGATGAAATAGATTAATGCAAAGAATAAATTTAACACGAAATAAACTCCAAAAAGCCCAAATATAAACTTACCCCAAGTAATCTCAATTAAATGGATATAAATGTCTCTTACTCCTCTTAAAATACCAGTTTTTTTCACATTGAAAGAACCGTCTTTATTAAAAAGACGTTTTTCATTCTTGTCGTATTTATCTCCAAAACCTAAATCTTCTTTATCTGGCATTTCAGTTTATTTTTTCACCAAGGTGGTTGTGTTCGCTTGTGCAGTAGGGTAGACGATTAGGTCTTCAATATTTACATGCAAAGGTCTAGAAGTTACAAATTCTATAATTTCTGCAATGTCTTGAGCTTGCAAAGCATCAAATCCTTTGTAAACGGTATCAGCTTTTTCTTTGTCTCCTTTAAATCTAACTTCAGAAAACTCTGTTTCTACTGCTCCAGGATGAATGGCTGATACACGAATGTTGTGGCCGCTCAAATCTACTCGCATAGATTTGCTCAATGCATCTATAGCATGTTTGGAAGCGCAATACACATTCCCACTTGGGTAAACTTCTTTGGCAGCAACCGAACCAATATTCACAATAAATCCAGAGTTATTAGAAATCAAAGTGGGTAGGATAGCTTTGGTCACATACAATAATCCTTTTACGTTTCCATCTATCATGGCATCCCAGTCGTCAATATTTCCATTTTGAATGGAGCTTAACCCATGTGCATTTCCAGCATTATTCAATAAGATATCAATGTCTTTGAATTCAGTAGGAATAGATTCTATGGCAGAAAAAACAGCTCCTCTGTCTCTCACATCAAATTGAAGAGTGTGAACAGAGGTTAGTTTACTTAATTCATTTTTCAATGATTCTAATCGTTCTATTCTTCTTCCACAAAGGATTAGTTTATGTCCTTTTTTGGCAAATGCTTTGGCTGTAGCCATACCAATTCCCGAAGTTGCTCCTGTGATTAATGCTGTTTTCATTTTTTGTTACTATTTTGTACAATTGAATTATAAAGGTAAGAATAGAAATTTCATTCTCCTAAAACCAAATTAATGAAAAATACTCTTTTATATTTTGTTTTCTTATTGCTTATTGGCTCTTGTTTGGTGAGTAAAACAAAAGAAATTCCTATTACTGAAATTAGGCCTCTTGCCTTAGTTGAAGAATTTGAAGACACAAGTTTTATTCTTGGTTCAAAGAAAGTTTACATTACAAATGAACCATATTATTTAGAAAGTATTGATGATTTTGTTCCAAACCTTGTAGAGAAAATAGAA
>JAVCKV010244284.1:4295-15531 GCA_032274145.1 Herpochondria borealis | reverse complement strand
CGGTGGTGGTTCAAATGCCATGGGCCTTTTCCACCCTTTCGTAAACGACGAAGACACCCGCATGATCGGCGTCGAAGCCGGAGGTGATGGTATCATCCCTGAACGACACGCCGCCCGCTTCCAAGGAGGAAAGCTCGGCGTCCTCCAAGGCTCCAAAACCTGGCTCCTAGCGGATGACGATGGCCAAATCCAGCTCACCCACTCGGTCAGTGCCGGCCTCGACTATGCCGCCGTCGGCCCCGAACACGCCTATCTGCAAGACATCGGTCGCGCCGAATACACCTACGCCACCGACGACGAAGCGCTCGCCGCCTTCCGCGAACTCTCGCACACCGAAGGCATCATCCCCGCGCTCGAGACCTCCCACGCTCTCGCTCACGTCTCCAAAGTCGCGGGCTCCATGGGCAAGGATGAGCTCATCATCGTCAACCTCTCCGGCCGCGGCGACAAAGATGTCGAGCAAGCAGCAAAGTATCTCCTCGGCGAGGAAAACGAGAAGTGAAAGCGCGCCGCTACTTCCTGCTCACTGGCATCAGCGGGATGATCGGCATGCTCTCACTGATTGCCGCCAGTATTTGCAAATCCCAAATGGCCATGCCCAACCTCGCCAATCTTTCGGATGAGGCCATTGACCGTTTCCATTTCTTTGCAACCGGTGCTTTCGTCGCCCTGACCATCGGCCAGATCGCCATCGCCGCTTTCATCATTTTTCTCATCCTCTATCTTGTCTCCAAGAACAGCGGAAATCCCACAGGCTAGCGGGCTAGACTACTTCTGCCACCAATCCGCATCCCTCTCCCAAGGCTCCGCAGATTCGACCTCTCCCCCCGCAGGTTCAGCCTCCGGCTCATCTGGAGGCTCGGGCTCCTCCCGCATCAGCTCCTCCAAATCATCCTTCTTTCCCGCGTTTTTAAAAAGCGAAAGGAAGATCGTCAGCAAAGTCACCCCGGCAAGGCCTAGGATCACCAGCAACGAGACCGCTAGACTATCTTCTGCCGACATAAGGCGAGCCTAGCACAGCCTTTTAAAGGTGGAAGTGATAAGGTTTCCGACTATTTTTCCAGCAATGACTGATCCAGAGCAGACAGCCTTCAACCTCCAACGCTGGGAAGGAATTCTTGCTGACCCATCCCTCGCCTTGCGGGAAGAGCGTATCGAAACTGATCGCCACGGAAATCTAATCATCTCTCCGCCTCCAGATTCCTCCCACAGCAACAGACAAACCAAAATTCTTCTCAAAATCCACGCCCTCATCTCGCACGGGAAGCCTCAATGCATCGCCCCCATCTCCACCTCCGACGGCATCCGCGCCGCCGATGTCGCTTGGACTTCCGACGAACGCCTACCAAAAATCTACGACCCACGCGCCTACCTCGCCGCCCCTGATATCTGCGTAGAAGTCGTCTCTCCCACCAATTCCCCCCGCGAAATGGCCGAAAAGAAAGCCCTCTACTTCGATGCCGGCGCCGCTGAGGTTTGGCTCTGCCAACTCGATGGCACCCTCGAATTTTTCGCAACCAACGCCCCCGGGGCCAAGCCCACCCGCTCCTCCATCTGCCCTGATTTCCCAACTCACATCGAATCTCCCTGAGAAGTTTTTAGAAAAACTCTCACGATGGGTTGACAAGCCATTTCCTCCGGCTAGTCTCCGCCTCCCTGCTCTCAGGAGTTGGGATTCTTCTAAAACCATACTTTTTTTACGGCCATGAAAATGACTTACCAGCCTTCCAAGCGTACTCGCAAGAAGCAACACGGATTCCGTGCCCGCATGGCGAACAAAGCTGGACGCGGCATCCTCAAGAATCGTCGCCGTAAAGGCCGCAAGCGCCTTCTTCCAAAAGGTGCCGAGATCCACTTCAAGCGCCACACGGTGCAGAACAACACCAAGTAAACTGGTGTCGCCTCAACTCGAGCGCGACCCTCTTTACTCACGTTGGATCACACGGTCATGGACCTGACTCGTCAAAGGCGCATGCGCCAATGGGGCGAGTATCAGGTCGTGCGCCAGAAAGGCCAATCCGCCGCCGGTCGCTACCTCGTAGTCGGCTCGCTCAGCGATCCTGCCCTCTCTGACCGCCGCTTTGGCCTCATCACCTCCAAGAAAGCAGGGAAAGCGGTCACTCGCAATCTCCTGCGCCGGCGTTTTCGCGAAATCATCCGCAAGCATGGCGATCACCTCCCCGAACGCCACATGCTCGTCACCATCGCACGATGGCGCGCCTCCCAAGCAACATTTCAAGAGCTCGAGGCCGACTGGATCAAAACCGTCAAACGCCTCAAAATCTGGCAGGACAGCCCCTCCGACCCGTCATGAAGTTCCTCATCCGACTGGTCATTCGAGGTTACCAAATCCTCATCCGCCCCGTCCTCCACGCCGTTGGTGGGCCCAATGCGGGATGCCGCTACGAGCCCTCCTGCTCACACTATTTTCTCGAAGCCGTCGAAACTCACGGCTCTCTCAAAGGCAGCTACCTCGGCATTCGCCGGATTTTACGCTGTCATCCTTGGGGTGGCTGCGGTTATGACCCCGTTCCACCCACCGGAGGCTCAGAGCCTTCTTCACAAAACTCTCCCACCACCCATCACTGATCATGGATCGTAAAGCTTGGATCGTCGTCACCATCTGCGCCATTTTATTGGCCCTCAATCTTCATTACTCGGGGAAAGCCTCCGAGGAACAGCGTCAAAAAGACCTTGCCGAAAAAGCGAGTCAAGAAACCGAGCAGCCAGCAGAGACTCCGAAGGAAAAACCCACAGGACTCACCGTCGAGCCACGGCCCATCCCCGAAGAACTCGGCACCGAGGAAAGCCACGAGATCTCCACCGACGTCAGCACCTTCACCCTCTCCTCACTCGAGGGCGGTATCCTCCAAAACAAGCTCCTCGAAGAAAAATCCGTCTTCGGTGATGACCTCATCACCATGAACAACCTAGGGCTCAACCGCATTGGAGCCCTCACCAGCATCTCTGGCGAAACCCTCGAAAAAGGTTACTACGAGGTCATCGACAAGAACGACACCTCCGTCACCTACGAGGCCCCGATTTCCAACAACCTCATCGCCCGGAAAACCTGGACCACCGTCCCCAGCGAGGAAGCCGGCAGCCCCTACCGCCTCCAGCTCAAGCTCACCCTCACCAACAACACCCAGAGCGAAATCTCCACCGATGGCATCGCTATCTTCAACGGCTCCGCCGCTCCTGCCCACGCCGGAGAGCGCCCAAATTACCTCAACTTCTTCTGGAGCGAGAATGGCAAATACGACTCCGAGACCACCGGCTACTTCAGCAGCATGCTCGGAGCCGACGCCACCGAATTTCGCCAGACCTTTGAGGAAAACCTCCTCTTCGCCGGTGTTGAGAATCAATTCTTCGCCACCATCGTCACCCCAGAAAAGCCCTACCTCGGCACCTTCCGCGCTATCCCCGAAAAAATCGAACTTCCGGCAAAGCGCGGCAACAAATCAGGCACCGTCTTCAACACCTACCTCTCCCTCCCCAAGGAAGCCATCCCCGCCGGCCAATCCCGCGACTACGTTTACGACATCTTCATGGGCCCCAAGAACAACGCCCTCATCCGCAGCCTCGATGGCGACAAGGGTGACGTCATGGACTACGGATTTTTCGGCCTAATCAGCCGTGGCCTGAACTGGGTTCTCAACATTCTCTCCAACGTCTTCGGCGGCGAAGGCAACTCCTGGTCCTGGGGTTGGGCCATCGTCGTCCTCACCCTCCTCATCCGGACCTGCATGTGGCCCCTGCACGCCAAATCAACCCGCACCATGAAGCGGATGTCGAAACTGCAGCCCAAGACCAAGGCGCTCAAGGAAAAGTATCCTGATGATCCCAACAAGGTGAACCAAGAGATGATGAAGCTCTACCGTGAATTCGGAGTGAACCCCATGGGCGGCTGCCTTCCCATGCTCGTTCAAATCCCGATTTTCTTCGGCTTCTACAACATGCTCCAATACGCCGTCGAACTGCGGAACCAACCCTTCCTCGGTTGGGTAGACGACCTCTCCCAGCCCGATACCATCACAGTCCTCGATCTCCCTTTCGCCCTCCCATTCCTCGGCGACCAACTCCCCATCAACATCTTACCCGTCCTCATGGCCGTCACCATGGTTATCCAGATGCACATCACCCCTAAGACGGGCGATAAAATGCAGCAACGCATCTTCATGCTGATGCCGCTCATCTTCTTCTTCTTCTGCTACAACTTCGCCTCTGCCCTCGCGCTCTACTGGACCACCCAAAACATCTTCTCCATCGGCCAGACCTGGCTCATGCAGAAGCTCCCCGAGCCAGAACTCAAGACCGCCAAGAACGCTGGTAAGAAGACTTGGATGCAAAAAATGTCCGAACGCGCCGAAGCCGCCCAGAAACAACGCGCAGGCCAGCAAAAAGGCGGCCCAGGCAAAAAACAGGCCAAGCCTAAAAAGCCCCGCGGCCCCAAAACCGGCGGGTAACCGAGTCAGATCAAGGGCTTCCTGAAACCCCAACGGGGAGATCTAGCGAAGCCCTGGGTCTTTCACCCCCACGCCATGCCGAGAGACCTGAAAGGTCGCTCTCATCGGCCGATCGCGTATCAAATCGCTTTCGAGAATCTAGATCGACCTTTCAGGCCTCCCACCTAGGAATCTCAGGGCTTCATCCTGAGACTGCTCAAACGCGAACGCTCGCACCCCTTTGCAAATCGCGATAAGGTTACAAAAATCAACTCTGAACAGAGTAGATTCCATCACCATGAACCGCCGCAGCTACCTCAAAAAATCCTCTCTCTCAGGCATCGCCGTGACCTGCGGGCTGAGCACGAAACCGAGCTACGGCTTCAGGGGCACAACCGAGGGAAGCCTCGGGGCCTCGCTTGAAACCCTCAACCTGTGGCACAAGCTTTCCGAAGCCGACACCCAACTCTTCACCTCGATCTACAAAACCCTCGCCACCAGCCCCAGCGCCAGCTTTGCCAACGTCGCCGCCGATAGAACCGTGCAAGCACTCTGCGAGCAACAAGGAGTCACTCACCTGGGAGGCCCCATGCTCGGCTGCCTCGCCAGCGATGGCGTAAAGATCTGGCTACGCACCACCAAACCCGCCCGCGTCGAAGTCAGACTCAAACTTGGCGACCAAGAAAAAACCTACGGCCCGGTCGAAAGCACCTTGGAATCCGATCTCACCGCCATCGTCAAAGTCACCGGACTGAGGCCAGGAACCACCACGCCCTATCAAGTCCTCGTCGATGGCAACCCGATCAAAATCCCGGCGCACGCTGCTATCACCACACCCTCATCAGACCGCACCGAAAAAACCCGCATCACCTTCGGCACCTGCCAACACCGCTGGGGCCTCGGTCACGGAAAACAGGCTGACATGATCCTCCAACACAAACCGCTCGCGATGCTCATGTATGGCGATGTTGCCGTGCAAGACCGGCGCAATGACTTCGGGATGCACCGCGCTGACTACGCCATGCGAGATTTCCATCCGGCCTGGCAAAACATCGTCTGCGCCACCCCGGTTTACACCTCGTGGGATGATCACGATTACTTCGACAACGACCTTTGGGGAATCCCCCCAAACCACAGCGACGAAGACCGCCGCGGCGTCCGCAAGGTCTACACCAAAGCATGGAATAACCCCTACTACGGCCTCGGCGATGAAGGCGGGGGTATCTTCCAACACACTCGCATCGGCCCCTGCGACATCATCATGACGGACAATCGCTACTTCCGTACCAAAGAAGGGAAGCACTGCTTCCTCGGACCTGAGCAAATGACCTGGCTCGAGAAAACCCTCCTCGCCTGCAAGGGCCCCTTCATCATCCTAACCTGCGGCACGATGTGGTCTGACTCCGTTTCTGGCGGCAAAGACTCGTGGGGGAAATTCGACCCCGAGGGCCGCGAGCAAATCTTCAACCTCATCGAGAAGCACCGCATCTCCGGCGTCCTCCTCCTTTCGGGCGACCGCCATGGCGCCCGCGGCTTCAAAATCCCCCGTCCTTCAGGATTCGAATTCCACGAATTCGAGCCCGCCAGCCTCGGCGGCCGCAGTGGCCCACCCGTCAAAAACAAGAAGTGGGAAACCCAACTTTACGGCTTCAGCAACAAATTCGCGTTCGGCGAGTTCACCTTCGATGAATCCTCAAAGGACCCCACCGTTACCTTCCGCCTCATCGAAGCCACCGGAGAGATCCTCTACGCTCTCACCTTAAAACGCAGCCAGCTCACTCCCACCTAGCTCCAGGAAGAGGACCACAAGCAGCCAACTATGACTTCGACAAAGGAAGAGAGACTGTTTATTAAATGCGGGTCGCACCTATAGTTACGACTCTTTCACCTGGTAGATCCCTCCCCATGAAACGCCTCGCTGCTCTCGCCCTCCTCTTTGCCAATCCAGTCCTCGCGGAAGAAAAACCGCTGAGTGACATCGACCGTGAGCTTCTGCTCGAAAAGCTCAAAGAGATTCAAGAATCCTCCAATAGCACCGTAAAAGGCCGCTTTGGCGTCGCTCTCACCGCCTTCAAAAGAGCCCGTGAAAGCAATGCCGCAGCCCATGCACTTTACCTTAATTGCATCGAAAAAGTTCGCTTCGAAGATCAGGTCAAAAAAGCGAGCGAGTTTCGGGAGTGGAAAAAACGTCACAAAGAGCGCACTGATAGCGATGGCTTCCGGCTCGCGCTCCGCCACCAATTAAACTGGCTCGTTCTCTCTCTGGAAGCAGCTCAGGTCGAAGACATTTCCACCCTTTCCAGCCGCGGCACCTCAGTGCTCGAAGCCATTCTCAGGGACGCCGAAGATCTCAAAGGCCAATCAAAAATTCTCGAGGAAAACGTCCTCACCAGCATCTTCGCCAACGCCTACTCCGTGAACAACGTCGAGGTGACTGGCTGGCCACCCTCACCACTGGATATCGCCGCCCTCTACGATAGCGTGATCCTCCCGCCCCTCCGTAATCCCGATAGCCACGCCACCTTGCGAAAGGCCTGGCTGAAACGCATCGAGCACGAAGGCACCCTCCTCGAGAGATGGACGAATGAGGCCAGCGCCGACCGCGACCGTAAACCGGGCTTTGAAAAATGGCTGGCCGAAGGTCGCCACAACCTCATGTGGTCCATGGAGGTCGATCTCTTTCGAAATGGTGATCAACGCGGCGCGGCCTTGCGGATGCTCGAGCACCTCCAAAAAAACCTCACTCACAAATCCGCCCCCAAGTGGATCGCACAATTCACCAACCTCGTTGAAGGCGGTGACATCCCGGAAGTCGTCGAAGAAGACGAGACTAAGAAATGATGAAATTTTTGACAGCCCTCTTCGCGACGGCATTTCTCAGCGCGCAGGAAGTCCCCAGCATCGCGCCCGATCAAGATGGACCGACGCCTGAAAAAACTTCTGTTCCCGAGCTCCCGCTAGAGCCTGAACCTGAGCTCGCGCCAGCGTCAGACCCCGAGAAGCTCTTCCAAAAAGGGTACGATCTCGGCCGCGTCGCCGATAAGCCCACAGGCTCATACCGCCGCCTCATCCAGCGCACCGTCATGATCGGGGAAGCGCAACAGACACACGGAGCCATCCTGACCTTCGATGATCAGATCATGCCCACCGACCGTGGCCACTCCAGCGCACTGGACATCGCCAAAGACCTCCAACCCCGCGGCGTCCGCGCCATTTTCTTCGCCAACGTCCCCGCCGTTTCAGAAAAATCGCTCAATGCCATCACCCGCCGCACTTCCGATCTCAAAAAGCAAAAGGAACAAGTCACAAAACTGCTCAACTCCCAACGCCCCGCCTTCGTGAAAGGCATTCGCGAACTCCTCAAACTCAAAAAAGGAGACACCTACATTTGCGAAGTTTTCAACCACACCGCCTTCCACCAAAACATGACGCGGTTCAAAAAAGGAACCTCCCGGATGGAACTCTGTATTCTCGGAATCCGCTTTATCGAGGGCTGTCTCGATGAAGCCTACGCCGCCGAACGCCCCAGCACCCAGCGCATGCGCTACTTCCGCTTCCCCTTCCTCGCCGAACCACGTGATAAACTCGCCGAGGCCGAACTCAATACCCTCTTCACCGAACTCGGCCTCATCACCCTCGGCGAAACGCAGGACTCCAAGGACTTCGACAACTACAGCTCCACCCGCGCCTACAAATCACTCGACGCCGCCCACAAAGGAAAACGCTACGGAGTCCGCCAAGGCCCCTACGGCATCGCCGAACAACCCGTCGCCCTCTTCCACACCAAAACCTGGTCCAAGATTAGAAAAGGCGTCCTCAAGTTCCTCGACGAACACCCAATCAAAGCAACTCCTGCTTCGCCTTCAGAATAGAAGCGAGCCCAACCTCATGTCCGATCTCGAAAATTTTCTCCGCGAGTCGCTCGAAGACTTTGCCCTCAGCCGTTCCGAAAAAAAGGAGCTCAAAACCCACCTCGCGGGAATCACGGCCAACGCCACCGAGCAGGCCAAGGCTCGGCAACTGGCCTTCAAACTCGCGCAGAGCGCCATTAACGAATTCGGACAAATCACCGCGCTCGATTGGCTCCAAGGCGTCATCAAGCTCCTCTACACCAGCGAAAATGAAGTGAAAGCCAGGGCCTACTTCAGCCCCGGCGAAGACTGCCTGCACCGCATTCGCAGACTCATCGGAGAAGCCCGTGCCAGCCTCGATATCTGCGTCTTTACCATCACTGATAACCGCATCGTCCGCAGACTCGAGGAAGCCCGCGAGCGCGGCGTCACCATCCGCATCATCTCAGATGACGACAAATCGATGGACCTGGGCTCCGACCTCGAGCACCTCATACGCGTAGGCATTGACTGCCGCCTCGATCGCACCACTGCTCACATGCACCACAAGTTCGCGATCGCAGATTCGGATCTTCTCCTCACCGGCAGTTACAATTGGACACGCTCGGCCGCGACCGAGAATGACGAAAATATCCTCGTCACAAACAATCCCGGATTGGTGAAGAGCTTCAGCGGGAAATTTGACGAGATGTGGCGAAAACTGGCCTAGCGGAGATCAAAAATATAGCCTTCCTCGAAGGTTTGAAGCAGTCAGATCCTCACTTGTCTGCTTGCACATCGACCTCGCACAGGTTTTCTTACTGCCGATGAAACAAGTTTTCCTAACGGTTCTTCTCTGTTCAGCTCTTTTTGCGACAGGTGCCCCGCTCCAAGTCAACCACCTCCGGATCGAGCTTCAAGCCAACCCGAGCGGCGTGACCAATACGCCCAGGCTGAGCTGGAAGCTCGTTTCTGAGGAAAAAGGCAAGCAACAGCGAGGATACCATATTCTCTCGGCCACTTCCTTGGAGAAACTGACGGAGAAAACGGCCGATCTTTGGAACTCGAAGACCGAAAAATCAACCTCAAGGCACCTAATTCCCTGGAAAGGTAAGGAGCTTAAGGAAGGCCAAAAAGTCTTCTGGAAAGTCCGCGTCTGGGACGAATTGGAAGCCGCCGGAGACTGGAGCCAGCCCGGACACTTTACCGTCGGTGGCGAGAAGTCACTCGTAAAACCCACCCGTACTTCCAGCTTCGAAAGCAGCTCGCCGGGCCTCAATAAGCTCTACACGGACAGCGTGACGAATCTCGAAAAAAGGATCGATTCATACTCCAAGAAAACTCCTGAAGTCCTCGGATCAGGAGCGGAAGTGCATCGGGCAGCCCGCGCGATCCTCTATCACTTTGAAGCCGCCCCTCACCTCTCGGAGTGGCTGGGCCTGATGGACGATGGCTTGAATAAAGATGACTTTTTCCCAACCTTCCCGGGGAGCGACAAGGTCGGATCGATCTCATCCGATGCAGCAATTATCGTGCATCACCCAGTCTGGTGGATGAGCGGAGACGCCAGCTACCCCAAGGCCCGGTGGACGATCTACGAGAAATACATGATCGCCCGCGAGAAGACGGACTATCCATTTAAAGGAACCAAGTGGGGCGAAATTTCAGATACGGAAGGCGTCTCAGCAGAGTTTCTCGATCTTTGCTATCTCGGATTCACCACTCGCCTCGTTCGCGAACTCGCAGTTCCAGCGGAGCAGCCGCTCAATGTCATCCGATTCAAAGACTTCGCCGCCAGAATTAAGAAAAGCTTCCAAGCGCAATACATCGACGAGAAAGGCTCGCTCAAACTCAAGTCACAAACGGCACGAGCTCTCGCACTCAGGAGCGCGGTGCTCACCTCTGAGCAAAAGAAACAAGTCACAGGAGACCTTATGAAATCGCTCACCTCTGAAGGCCTCAAAGTAGGGCCTATCGGAGCGCACTTTTTACCAGGAGTCTTGAGTCTGACTAACAATCAGGAGACTGCGATCAAGCTTCTTGGGAACCTGAAGGCCGAGGATCAAAAGCAGTTTGTCGGCAACGGTATTTCCGAGTGGCTCATGGCGTTTGTGGCAGGGATCGATGCCTCGGCGCCAGGCTTTGCTCAAGTCGTGCTCGCTCCCCGCATTCCTTCCGATGACTCGCTTCAGTGGGTCAAGGCAAGCTACGACTCACAGGCCGGAACGGTCGCGATTCACTGGCAGAAACTCCCCAAAGGCGGATTGCAGGCAGACATTACCATCCCCGCCGGGGCCATCGCACGCATCCTACTGCCAGCTCAGAAAGGGCAGACCATCACGGTAGATGGTAAGGCCATCTCTGAAGTGCCGTCGATTGACGTCGCGATGCAGTCAGACACGCTCATCAGCCTCATCAGCCAATCCGGCAAGTATTCCCTCATCCTCAAGTAGACTGAGGGTGACACCCGGGGCGGGCTACTTGTCCTCGTCCTTCATCGATTGGTATTGCCACTCGAGCGACTCACGGAGACCGTTACGAGCAGGCCCCCAGCGGGAGTCAACCCCACGTGCGCTTGGGTTCGTGGGACGAGGAGGACCCCAGCGTGAATCAATGCCACAACTGGCGAGACAAAACCCAATGAGGCCAAGGAATATGAAGCGACTTCTCATGACTAGAAAAGTTACAACTTCCGGGCCGTTGTCAACCGGTTTCAAGTTCACTCAGAGAGCCAAGTGACCACTCCTTCCAGCGCTCTCGCCCGGTGGCTCATTCCATTTTTCACTTCTTCCCCGAGTTCTGCAAACGAGGATTCATAGCCTTCCGGAGCGAAAAGAGGGTCATACCCGAAGCCCCCTTCCCCTTGCCTCCCCGCCAAAATACGCCCCTCCACCGAACCTGAAAAATCGGCCAAAATTTTCCCATCTCGCGCCAGCACGATCACGCACCGGAAGCGTGCCG
>JAVCKV010244173.1:0-15534 GCA_032274145.1 Herpochondria borealis | reverse complement strand
ACATACATGGCACCATTCCTTGCTTCGTACATGCCTGTTCAACATTGTAGTGTAGCCGTTATTGTAGGAATTCGCCACTTCGACGGCTCGCACGGGCAACAGCAGGTTCTGTGTAGATTTCCCTTCGACTGGTGCAACACAATGACGATGATCCGCATGGTAGCAGGAAAGAGCACGATCCATATCGCCGAAAGCGGTAGTTTCTATGCGATGCAGCAAGTGAAAGCCCAATGCCTCCACATATGCAATCGCACTTGTGAGGTACCGGATTTCATCTTCTTCATTAATCATCCTTTGATTTTGGTAACCTAAAAGATAAATCAACGGTGGCATCATTGGAACCGTCAAGTTGATAGTTGGGTCCACCTGAAAGGCGTCGACCGCGGCTTCGAAACCAGCCCATGGGTGTAGTTGTGGAAAGTAATACCTATCGCGCTGTCCGGCAGCAGCCACCGTTCTCTGTGAGGCGCCGACAATTCCCATCATAGGGGGCGGTACTCGATGATTTAAAACTTGGGCAACAGTTGTAAGCTCCGGTTGTTTAGCCACCATAGTTCCGTAAGTCGTTCGCAGATTTGTACGCACAATATTCCATGCCCTCCGCTCTTCGATTTCGTCCGGTGTTAGAAGAAGACGGTCAGTCTCGATTGTCGTCGCTCGGTTTTGATGCAAGACAATGCCATTGTTAGTTGCTGTAATAAACGCTTCTGAGTATCCAGTTGTCATGGTGCTACCTGGTATGCGTATACTAGAAAGTCTCTCGCAGTCTCTCTATCCTTTCTATGAGTTGAGGTTTTGTTCGCACTAGCTAGAGTCAGTCCAGTAGTAGAAAGCAGCACCAACGACTACTTCGACCCAACCAACAATAGGTTATGACCACTACATGCAAATCCGGCACTCAATATACAGTACGACAGTTTACGTTACTGTCTATACGCACGCGCTCACGCGCGCCCGCAAAGTCGCCGATATCACCAAAACCGGCAACACACATCATATCATGAAGCCGCCACAAAGAAAGATAAGAGTACAGTATACGCCTCGCCTCTTTGATCTATTCATTCAATTTGATGAGTGAAGTTTTGGTAGCTGACAAGAACAGCGACAACAAAAGCCAGGATGGAATCCGTCAAAGAGTATTACATGTAACACAACAACAACAGCAAACACCATCACAAGAATCATCAGCGCTCCCTCCTCCTCCCGACAGACCCAGCACGACCCCTACTACGAAACAAAATACACGACAATGGCGACGAGTCCCCGAAGATCTAACGTTTGCTCAAGAAACGGTCTTTTTGAACATGCAACTTCGCAAAATGAATCGCGCCTTGACAGGCACTAAATCACGCGACAAGAAATATGAATTTGTCCTTTTAGCGATTCTGTTAATCACAATTTACAGCGTCGGAGGCACCACCACCAACTCCGAATCTCCTGTCAACGTCGCCGAACCCATAATCTCCCTGACCCTGGGTGAAGTTATTCTGATTGGGGTCTGGCTCTATGTGGCCGTCTTTGTGACGGAAATATTCAAAGAAAGCAAATTTATTGAGCTCCTCCATTGGATGCTCATCTACATACCCTTTTTGACTATGGTGATATCGTTTGTGTTTCAAGAATCAGATTCGGATGAACAGCGAGCTTATCTACAGTATGATCGAGGAGTCGTTGGGATCCTTTTTATTGTAGCGGAAATTCTGACTGTGCTCATTTTTGTAGGTATCTATTACCTCTATCCTCACGTGCTCAACTCGGACTGGTTTCGGCAGAAACGTCGCGTGGCGTCCTATTGGAAGGTCAATACTGTGGCAGAATGGACCATGACATATAAGAAGCACAAGACGTTCCGACGGAAGAGGTTTACCTGCAGATATGAGGGAGAGACGAACGAGAAGGGAGAGCCCCATGGACTAGGTCGTTGGTTTGACGATTCCTTTGATGGCGAGGTCCTCACTGGGACCTGGAAGAATGGCGTTCCCATTGCTCCCTTTTATTCCAGGCATTATGGAAGAGGGGACACCTTTAGTGCGGTCCGCATTGCCTACGTCATGGCGTCGGACGATGAATTTGGGGCCACCAAATTCTGGCCTACGAATGAAATTCCACCTCGTTGTGGTGTGGCGAGTGTCGAATGCAGTGTGTCCGGTTCCTTTTACAATGAGCTTCCATTAGCCAGCCACTTGTTGGGTCCATATGATCACTTTGATGCCAAAACGTCGGTGGAACACTTGTGTCAGAACCTAGCTCACAGTAAGCTCGAGGATGAAATCAATATGCTTCAAATCAAAAAATCTCGAGGCTCCCGCGGCGTTTCGGTAAAGGGCCACGTCCACGGTACCACAGGGAAAACGTTCAACGATACTGTGAACGAAATCTTGATCCGAGTGAAACGCGACACTGAAACAACAACAACAAGAAACTCTCCTATGCCAGGAACCAATATTGTCTACGACGATGAAGTAGAAACTGGCAACACGGCCGAGGCGAGGAAAATGAAACAGGAACAAAAACGAACACTGGTAGTGGATAATTGGTTACCTGCAAAGCACAGGGAAGCGTTGGTGTTCATTCCTGGCTTCAATTGCTGTTTGAAAAAGGCTCTTGAGAGCTTTGGTCAACTCATGGCTATGACCAAGCTTGATTCTCATGTGTATCCGATCTTGTACAATTGGCCCTGCGGACAAGTCCTAACGTATCACTCGGCATCTCGGATCTCCCAAAATGAGCAAAACCTTGAAAATTTTCACCAACTCATGAAAGGTTTGCAAAATGCTGGAATCACCAACGTTCATCTGATGAGCCACAGTATGGGCGTGCAAACATTGCTAGGAGCGTTTTGCGACGAGAGCGATGGTTCTCGCAGTAATGTATCGCGGTGTTTTCAACTTGCTCCAGGTCAACATGATGATGATGATGATGAAAACGTAAATGGAAACGAACAGGAAGAAACCCACGACGATGGAGAGGAGGATAATTTGCTGGTATGCAAGACCTTGACCATGCTGAATCCTGATTATCCCTTGGAGGCTTTTGTCAGTCATGCCTTTCGGTCTGCAAGGAAAATTTGTGATACAATCACAGTCGTGGGCGACAAAAACGATGGAGCCTTGTTTTGGAGTCATGTTGTCAATGGTATTGCTGTGTACTTTGGATACAAGCAGCCCGCAAATCTGGAACCAAATAGTAACAACAGGGGTCATTGTCGATACCAGTCCGTGATCGGAAAGGCCATTGAGGAGCTGTATTTACCTGACAATCTTGCCAATGACCGAAGTCATAAGAGCGAGCTAATGTTTCAGGACAGGGCACCTTTGGTCTTGGTCACAGAAGATGATGAAGATCTGGAAAAAGCGTGGTTGGATCTGGATGGTATGTATCAACAAAACAACTTTGAGCACCTTGATTTTCGTTCCTTGCTGCGAATACTCAACTTCCATCTTGTCTCACTATTCAACAGTCATCGATACAACGGGGTTGGATACCAATATAGCTGATATTCGCCACAGTGCCTACAACTTAAATCCGACTCTATTGAATGACCTTGAAGAGCTTATCACCACAGGGCAACGGGCCATGAAGCGATCATCTTTGCTCTACCGCGACGGGAACGTATTTAGCTATTGCCACGCTCCTTCCTATGTTGCTTTTTAAGACAACTGAGCGACCGAGTCTAGAACAACATTAATAGCTTATTGTGCTCCAGCAGGAAGTGAGACCTCCTACACCACGTACTGGAGCGCGCAAGTCCTCCTTCAGTCGCAGATTTCAACGAGCGGCGTTCGACCTTTCAGACCTAAGCCACGCAAACTCACAGAAGGAGATGTAATCTATCTTGGATCTGGTGCCTTCACGAGCTTCCAGGACACTCGCCAGATTCCATTGGGCTGGATGACAAACAAGCAAAGGCGATCTTTACGAGCGACACTTTGTATGCTGGATATCTCAGTCGATTCCAACAGAGCGGGCTATACTGCAAGTATGAAATTCTTGGCCACTCTAGACGTAGACCATGCCTACCCAGGGCATGGTCCGGTGCTTGGTGGGGATCAATCCATGGCGGTGGTTGGCTGTTTTCCTCTTGGTAAGTGTATTCCTTCACCCGCTTGATGGGTTCGTTCTTGGTTACACTTGAATAATATCTTATACTGCGTTGCTACTAATCTTGCCTTGTATAGGTCGCTTTCCCTCCACGCAGTTCTTGGGCTCAGGGTACCAACAGTTCTACTCTGGCTCTAAAACCGCTAAGCTTCACACAAGATTGTATATGCAAGCGCGCAACCAGTTGCTCTATCAATCAAGATATCTCCTAAGTATTTGTTATAGCACACACAAGTAAGCTTGGCTATACTGGTGTACTCCATGGTCCAAGCTAAAAGTAGCCAGGTTTATGAGATTCGGGGAAGTGACGTGCTGGATGACACGCGATGGCACGAAAGCATCGTCGTATTCTATGGCTTTGGTGCACACATAGCGTCTTCAGCTGTCGCCCCACTGCAACTCCAGCATGTATCCAAGCTACAGATTTTTGTGGCGATCTCCAAGTTGAAAGTGTGATACCATTTCCAAGATGCAAGATCCACCGATACTATGGAAAGTGTCATCACCTCAGAGGAAAAGAGACGAGCCCTATTGTGGACTCGACATAATGATGCCGAGTACGTGTACAACGTTAATCCCAGCGGAGCTACTTGAAGTAAATAGGCACGAATGCCTTCAAACTTGCTTCAAACCTGCTTGCTCTAGTTATACGATGTAAAACCATGCGAAAATTATGTCTTCCCCCGTCTGTATCATACTTTTAGTTCACCTCGTGCCTCACCCGTATAAGTATTCGTAGTCACTTGAACTTGGTTTCAAGACAAAGTTCTATGATGTCAAAGGAAGTGACCCTGAGTCATGCCGGTACATGCTTTCCTTTCTCTTATCTCATTCTATGGCAATATAGATTGTCTCAACGTTGGCTTCCTATGAACATGAACAAAGAACCCATGCATTGCCTAAGAACTAAATCGAAAGGGGTCATATCCATCCTAGCCCCAGATTACTCCTCACTCAGTAACTTTCCAGGACGAGCTTTCAAGAGCCCTAGTAGTGCTATCAACAAGAAGAGGCAACGAATGGTTCGGTTCCTCTCCAGTGCCAACGAAGAGTTTATTATCCAACCCCGAAACTCTCAAGAACACTCTGTGTCGGAGGAGGAGCAAATGAATAGGATCAGCAGACTAAGACGGGAGATTGAAGATACTCTTGAAGATATGGAGCGACTCGATGAGGAAGAATTTGACCTGCTAGACAAGGTTGGCGACTTAAAAGCCCAAGCTGGCGATGGAGGCGTCATCATACAAGCCAGGAGAGTCATAGGGGCCCTCGAATCAAAATCGAGCTATCTTGAGCGAGAAATACTTGACACGAAGATGACCATGTTACAAATAAAGGGGAAGAACGAACGGCTTCAAAAGGACCTAATCCTACTGGAATTGAGGAAAGCCAAAAAATCCTGCTGGACGATGAAAGCAATAGGTGGCTATTAATTAATACCGATGAGGGTCCTCCAATGGAGAGTTTCGGAGCGAAGATTACTGCAGCCGAATGTGCAAGACTGTATAAATACCAAAAAGTTGGGAGGGGCAGAGAGTCTGCTTTTACCAGCATCGAAACACTGTGAACGCGAAAGATAATATTGAGTTTTAACATACAGCGATATACATTATGTATTCTTTATGGAAAGGGAGGGGATGGAGAATGTAGAAGCTGACAGTGAGTTTGGTTTGTGGCGAAAGTTGTTCCACGTGCGGTTGTTCCAAAAAGTGAGGCCCAAACGAAAATCTCAAGAGATATTTGGCTTTGGCGATTGACAAAAGAGTCGTGAGATCAAAAGGCGCTGTGCCTTCTCGCCATCTAATAGAGAGCTCATAAACTATCTCCGAACGTCCGAGCAGGTAACAATGGGGACTGCGACCGTACGAGTAAGAATTGAACAATTTAATTTCCTTGGCAACCATTCGGATCCCCCTCCACTAATAGAGTTCACAAGCGCACGACACTTAGCTCGGCATGGTTATACATCTACTACAACCCGCCTGACAGCTAAACGAAGATGCTGTCGTTCTTCTTATGTATAGGTGTCCCTAAGAATCGTTCGCCGACCGCCGAGAAGGTACAACCACGGTCCATCCATCTCAATGGTGGTAATTGCACCCATCCCGGGTTTGGTCAATCGCTGTTCGTTCTCAAGTATGACGTCGAGTTCGCTAGATCTCGTGTTCGTAAAGGTCTTCAATGCGTCTTTTTTGAAGACTATAAACGGCGATACTGGCACATTGATTTCACAACCAGAACCGCTAGAGCTGGCATGACAGCAGCAGCACCACTCGTTATCCGTGTTTGCAGGAGTTAGCTGGGATACAGTTGCATCCCATATTCAATATTGCACGGACGCGGGAATCGTCGCGAATTCGTAGCATTTGGCGCTGTTGGACGTTCACTGCACCGTCGTGTTACAGCTGCTTTCAAAGGCACATCGTTTTGAGAGCCCAGATGGCGCAGTGTGGTGTTTGTCACCTTTCTTTGCCAGAAAGCTCCAGTAGTTGGCTTGTCAGAGAGCACCGCAAGCTGGTGGCCGCATGCGTTGTACCTTCCATCCAGCTGCATGCAAAAAGAGACTATAGGGATACTGGCGAGGAATGCTTACTAGTGGACAAGCCTTGCGACGTCGCGGTGTAGTTTCGGTGGATACAAACTTAGAGGGCGTAAGCAGCGGGCAAGACTGGTGCGACGCGTCCTAATCGTGTTTTCCTATATGACATAATAACGATTGTACTCTAGATTCATCCCATCACTGCATTTGGAACTTTGCATCTAATAATTCAGAAACGTGACACCGTTTGTTGTCAAATAAGTTGAAGAAGCGATTCTCATGTCATACGCAAAAGGGGTACTGCGGAATAAGTACAAAAGACATGTTCAGGAAAGTAGACAATGTCTAGAAAGTTCCACCAGGTCCCGTATGTTATGTGAGAGTAGATTACGTTGGGAACGCGGCGCAAACTGTACATGTACAGGCGTATCTTGTAGGCTACCCAACCAAATACCGTTTGTGGACTTCAGATTTGTTGAAGTTGCAACAACGCCATGATGATGAAGTCAAACTCTCTTGGAGCTGCAGTCATCAGGTGTTGCCTCGTCGTGGCCCTGATGTTGATCTTGGTAGTAGGTGAGACTCGAGCGGCAGATGCTCCGTTTCCATTCTTGTATGAAAACAGTTCGGGTGGCAACTCCAAGACGGAATGCGAGGAAGTGATTGGCCACAAGAACTGGTACGGTACCGATACAAGGCGTCAAACATCGGGTTCCAACTGGAAGTGCAACAACAACCAGTGTGACGAATCTGCTGGTGGGTGGGCTACCAATGGTTACCGTTTGGGCTACTATCGAAGCACCTACACCAGCAACCCAGCCAAGCTCGGCTACAAGTACGCCTACGGTGGTCGCTGCGAATCCAGCCCCAAGACTAAGTTCTCGGGCAGTGGCGTCTTGAAGGCAGAGTTCTACATTAGTCCGACAGTCATCTCGTCTACAGGAGTCTATACCATTGCATTGCTTCCTGGGTATTACAGGGATATTTCGGACGAGGATGATGCTGTGCCCTCTTACTATGACGATCTAACAGACGAGCAGAAGGCTCTTGGAGACTGGAATACTCAAGCATTGAACGCTTTTTACAAGAAGTTTGAGCTTGATCTCTTCGTTATTAATCTCTTGGACGATGGCGTTCCAGTCATGAAAATTGGTCAACCTCAAAACACTGTTGCCTACCCCCTCAGTGATTTCTCGGGCAGTGACGTTACGATCCAAATCACCATGGATGTCGGTGTAGACCATGATTGGACCAATGGCAAGCCTGATGGATGGAGTGATGGGTCCTGTGTGGTGGAGGTATGGTTGGATGGCACTGCCCTTCCGAGCACGACTCTTGACAATTGCAACTTGGCGCCTCCAACCGAGTGGTGGCTCGTGGATGGTAGCAATGGACTCAAGGCCGGTCCAGGAGGCTCCAAACTGGTCATTAACTCTCGTGCTCGTAACTTTGATCCGAATCTCGTGATTGAATTGCCAGATGGCACCTATGATTATTCGCCAGATTCATCCAGTATTGTCATTGACTCTGTACAATGGTCGTACGACTAGCTAGAGAGGTTGAGATAATGGGATGGCGCCATGCAAGCCCAATGAGTACATAAAGACGAAGACTATAGACATTCAATCTACGGCGGATTGCTACAGTTGACAAGTACAGTAGGTTATTCAGAGCTTTTATACACTATTCTTTCCAGCCTGCTTTGCGCGCCAAAAGAAAGTAGATTTCACAGGTGGCGGGCAATCAATACAACACAGATGAAACTATATAACAGTGATTGCGATGTGATTGGGCTCTGACTAGCTCTTAAGTCTTTAGCGGGCAACAAAAGAGCGCCCTTTGCTCTACTACTCCTACCAAAATTGCGCGTCAAGAATTACAAGGGCGGCAAGAATCACGGTGCTACTGCTTGACAACAAGTAGTAGTAGTACTGGCCACTTTTGATTCTTGCCTTGGCTCCACTCGGGTGACTGGCGGAAGGCTTGCCGTTTAGATCCAGATTTGAATTATTCTCAGAGGGCGCAATGGTTAGTAGTCGATCAGAAGGGCTAGCAGATGCTGGAATTGCACTAGTCGGTCTAATGTTGGGAGATGGGCTCGGATCGTGTGATGATGTTGGGCCACCATATGGGTGAGCGGTAGGCGCATCGCTTGGAACGCGACTGGGGCTGCCACTTGGACGTTGCTGCTGATCAGAAGGGCCAACTGATGGAATTGCAGCCCTTGAAGGAGCGGTGCTTGGTGTGTTGCTGGGGGATATCGATGGGCCACCGCTCGGCTTGTGAGATGGGCCACCCGATGGGAGACTGGTAGGCAAATCGCTGGGAGCTGACGATAGACTGACAGTCGGATTGTGAGATGGGCTACCCAATGGGAGACTGGTAGGCGCATCGCTGGGAGCTGACGATGGACTGATAGTCGGATTGTGTGATGGGCCACCCGATGGGAGACTGGTAGGCGCATCGCTGGGAGCTGACGATGGACTGACAGTCGGATTGTGAGATGGGGCACCAGATGGAAGCGTGGTGGGCGCATCGTCGGCACTTGGATCGCCTATGCGTAGGTCAGCAACAGACTCGCAGTGCACTCCTGAATTTGTAGCCAAGTAGAAATGGTAGTCATCTCCGTCCACGGCATTGGTAGGAACGTCCCACCGAACTGATCCATTATTTAGAGTCGTTTCTTTCTGAACCAGCCATTTGAAGACGGGTGTATCCTTATAGACGCCCCACGTGACAGTAGTATCAAGCAACAAGGCTGATGATGTCGTTGTCCAGGTCAGGGTAGCGCTGCGACCTGGAACGAGTGGTGTGGAAGACGTCGCTTCAATGGGACAATTCACAAGCAAAATGTCGGCGTAATTCCAACATTGCTCCGTGCGTTGACCCTGTGCTGCCGATTCAGAGTACACCGTAAACTCTCCCGTTGGAAAACTAGCATCAGTCTCAAATATCACCTCGGCCATTCCGCTGATCACTGGGACATAGGTATCCAGTAGATCTATGCCGCTGCTTTCTACGGTGGCATTGGAGATACTGACCCATAACTGCTCAATAGGATCAATATTATTATCAGGGAGAGATACGGTAAACACCAGCGTGGTCCGTCCACCAGGCACAGCCACTACCTCGGCGTTCGCCCCGTTGGTCAAGGAGACCTCACAAGCCAAGGACAATTGGGACACGGTCGCAACAAGTAGGAAAAGGTGTCTGACAACTTTATACCTGACGCTGGCGATTGACCACATCATTGTCCCGAGACATTCGTCGTTCCACCACCACCACCACCAAGAAGGCAACAACAACGGCGGCAGCGATGTGGAGAGTGTTGATGTGCCGCGTGTTGAGTTAGTGAGTCGTGCCCCTCGCACCGGTTCTTCAAGTAGGGTTAGGGATGAACTTCTTACCGACCCTCATACTCCAGTACACGTTTTACAGTACCGTACATATACATGTGCATGTTATGGGTAAAAAGTACACGTCAGTTCTGTCCGTTATCCCTATTCCATGCTCGCGAACAGGTTCAATCTGCCCCTACGTCATAAGATGGATCTTTATTAGACTTTTTCTTGATGTGTGGGTGCATCGTCAGAGAGTTGGTGTCAATTGTGACGTATAAGTTTCCCAAGTTGAAGATGTCACCAAATAAATCGACAGCTGATTTTGTTCTCCCATCGCATCTTTTTCCTGCAACCTGCTGCTGTCTTCTTGCTCGCAACCGAAGATTCGCATCAGGCGAACAAAACAGATCTGATACTCTTTCTCCTTCAAGAAATACTGAAAGATATCTACCATGTTGGTCTCTGCAACTAGCTTGCTCCTCCTTCTCATTGGTGGAACCAATGCGTTCTTCGCCCCCCGCCCCATCCAACGGGGGGCGACGCTCCAGGCAACAACCAACGGAGACGACACCCCTAACGGAGACACCAATGGGGCGACGACCAACGGTGACGCCGCTCTTCACTTTGAAGGCAACGACCCCTCTGCGTTTGCCGTCGGAATCTTGGGAGATCTGCACGTGGACCCTCGAGCGATGGAAGACTACGCAGAGGGTCGCAAACAGTGGCTCGGAGTCTTTGACAAACAACGCGAGACGACTGACAATCTGGCACTCGTATCTTTGGGTGATTTGGGAGAAAGCAAGAACTGTGACCACAACGACTTGAACCCCTTTGAACTCTTTGCTGGTACAACTCTCTGTCACGAGATTGCCGGCGAGTATCTATCTTCCTTTGACGGCATTCCGTACGAAGTGATTGGTGGCAATCATGATTTGGAAGGCATTGATGAATTCAAGACTGATGAGCAGAACCTCAAGGTATTCTTGGAGGCGCACAAGAAGCCGACACCCCAGTTTTGTAGAGAAATTGCTGACAAGACACTCCTGGTGGGCCTCTGCTCGACCATATTTCGAGATGCCCAGTACACCTCGCATGAAGTGATTGTCGACGACGAACAGATTGCGTGGTTTGAAGATTTGCTCAAGAACCGTCCAGCGTCAGAGGGGTGGAAGATTTTCGTCTTTACCCACGCTCCACCCAATGGATCGGGACTTCGTGTGTTGCAAGAAAATCACGTCATTAATGGTTGCTGTTGGCTCAATCATTCGGACGAAAACAAGTGTCGCAAATTCATTGAACTCGTGCGCGAACATCGCTCCATCAAGGCCTGGTTCAGTGGACACTTTCATCTGGGTCAAGATTATCAAGACAGCATCACATTTCCCACCATTCCAAAGGAAGAAGGACCCTATCCCAATCGCGGCAGTTGCGTCTTTGCGCAAACCTCTGTCATGCGCAGTGGCACCAGTCGCGATGGTCGTCAGCAGAGTCGGTTGTTGAGAGGCAATTCCAAGGGCTTTGAGATTTGTACTGTGGATCACAAGAAGGGAGGAGAAGTTCGTTTGGACGCCACCATTACCTTTCGAGATGACAGTCATGAAGTAGGAATCTATGCCCATGATGATGAAGCCTACGAACATGACAACTACTTCAAGGTGCGAATGCCGCAAATGGGAGATGACGGATACGTTTGTGTCGACGAGGACGAAGAGTTGTGTCTTCTCACGGAATGTCCAATCGAGGAAGATAGTAAGTTGGATGTATGTGGCCTCTCCTGTTCTAGGTAACCCTATGCCGATCTCACAATTGCACCTGTTCCACCACTTGCGTGCTGCTTCTTCTATTTTGCTCTACACAGGTGTTTGTTGGTGGAGACTCAACTGCGGTCGTGTCTTGGGAATGACCAATGGTATGCTCCTTGAATATGACAAGTCAACATTAGCTCCATTGGGTCTTGTCGTATCAGCCGACCAGTTGGTGGGCAAGCAGGTTGCTGTTGTGGATTCCGGCCTCGAAGAGTGCATGATTGACTTTGATTCGATGGATGAGGAAGATGAGGATTGCTCCGATAATCCCGAAGATGCACGAGAGCAAGCAGTCATCATGTACGACGTAGAAACCAATGATGTGACTGTCATTCAACCCAACGAAGACGGGTCGTACTGGAGAAAGATTGTCCGCAACAAGATTGCTCGTATGAAGGAACGACGACGAGAAAAGGCTGCCATGCAGTTTGCAGAAGAGCAGCTCCAACTGTCAGAGGAGGCTGCCAAGCACCACGTGCAGAGTACGTGGGGTCCCTACACGACCACGAGTGGTGTCGCCGGAACTACCCACGTGCCAGGAGCAAAGACCGAAAAGTTTAGCGGTGTCGTGTATGAACGATAAAACGAACAAGAAACTAGATGGCCACACTCGAGACTATCGTGACGCGCACAGATCGTATGAGTGAGTGATCGCATTCAATGCCATCACATAGGAAGCAGTTATAGGACCGTGAATAATGAGGCTTGAAACTGACTGAACATATGCAATAAAAGGTAACAAACCGTACACGTAATATCTGTCAAAGACCAACTCGTAGGCGTCTATACCTGGAACATTATGTATCCTCGGCAGCATCCAGAGTCATCAATCACCCCTAGGAGAGTAGGACGGTGAGAGCTCATCATTGCAAAACCCTGTCCGGTGCCTCGCCATTCAGCACGTGGCTGCGTCTACACCCAGCAATAGACTCACTTGCGTCCCATGCATGATCGCAACAGTATACTGCCTCCGAGAATGATCGTCTTGGACATTTTCTCTAGAGTACCTTGTGGCCCGAGTGTCTCGTGCATGTCGTCTCTGCAGGTCTTTCTACCGTCGCTTACTTATTTCTCTATTGTTGGTTCCTTGGGTGGAGTTTCGACTTCGTCAGTCTCGTCGCGACGTCGGTACGGTAAGGGCTCACGATCGTCTTGACTAAGTTGCAGGCAAGGCTGACCGTATGGATGCTTCTCAATAATGTCAGCAAAATTCGTTCCTGTAATATGGTTCATCGGTTGTTCTCCTTCAGTTTCGTCAATGCTTGTAGCCACTTCGAGACTCAAATGTCTCAAAGGATTGCGAATATTGCGGTTCAAGAAGAAGTGAATAATCATAGTCATGATTGCGGGAAGAAATCCTAGTCCAGCTTGAACGCTCCCTTGCTTGATTCCCATGTATGCGATAAAGACACCTTCCGAAGTGTATAGTGCTCCCATGAGGAAGCCAAATAGTTCTTCCCAAGTCGTGTATCCACCACCCTCGAATGAGTTTGTATACACATGCAAGCATTGGTGCTTCCAGACAATGTATGCTCCTCCAAAATAAATCACGGCAAAGAATTCAAGAACTGGTACAATTGGCATGTACATGATGGAAACAAGGTAGACAAAGACATAGCGCGGAACGACTCGTCCCCATTTGATTGTACGGGGAGCTTGCATTTTGTCCAGCATTCGCTGTGTGCGCTGCGCATTAGGTTGAATGATCCACACGACGAGTTGGATTCCATAGGCAAGCAGATTGCTCAGTTCCAGGCCAAAGAAGCCAAACGATCCAATATTGATCATGTCAATGAAAAAGACAGATCCACCTGGAACAGCGTCTGCAATAATACGAAAGATCTGAATGTCTCCTTCTGTGAAGAATGCTTGTACCTGGCTGAACAGCGAGCCACCAATCAAAATCATCCAAATCTTGGCATACTGAAACCATTGATGCCAGAAGAAGATGTAGCCGTTCACTTCGGCCATACTCTTTTTGCGAATTACCTTCTTCGCCATCATGGAGATTGCCACGTAGACGATAAGCATCAGAAGTTGAAGGAAGATGACGGGAAGGATACCTGCAACTACACCATACCACAACGCACTAGGATTTGCATCCTGGATACCAATCGCTTCCAGGATTGCGTTGAGATTAGCGAGGGAAATGACAAAGGCAACCGGGATGGACCAGAACAAGAGCAATACAAACCAAACGCATGTCGCGGCGATCTCGAGCATTTTTTGCAGTGTCAAGGGAGTAGTCACGTTTTCCCAAATGACACTTGCGGGGTCAGCAACGTTGACTGCATCCATGCGATCCGTCTGACCAGATACCTCGCACTGCAGTGCAACTTGCTTTGCCCGGAGACTGGTAAATGTGACGTAACCTGTCGAAGACGGCTTGCCGTCGGTTTCTGGAACCTTCCTTCGTGATGGAGACCCCAGGAGACTCTTCATCGAAATACCTGCAGCTTGCTCCGAAAGAATGCGAGGAGTCACATGCTGCTCAGGAATGTCTTGGTTGCTGCTGGCTACTTGTAAATCAGCCAAGGCAAAGAGAGCGGAACGTTCGGCATCAACTTGTTCGTTCAAACGATCGATCTCTGTCCTGTAGTATTGAATGGCGTCAACCTTTGTTCCACCGTAGCACCCCATTTTGGCGCCTTCCTTCACCGTTGGAGCCGGTTTGTCTGGCTTTGCCTTGGTGAAAGCGACTGATTTCTCAAAGCCACGAATGGCATGCTTTCGTTCAGCAATCAGCTTGTCCAACCTAGTAGCGTAGACACATATCGACACCTGGCGCACTCGATTCGGGAACAAGCGTTCAAAGTATGCCCTCAATGCAGCATTCGATCGCATGTCATGAGGAATATTCTCAACACGAATAGTGTAACGATAATCAGAGGGCGTGTCGACATCACCACTAGCGAGAAAGTCGTATCGACACTTGGCATAGACCTTCCACTCCTTCCACAACTCCACCAAGATGAAGGTACAGAATATGGTCCAGAGTATGGTGGTGGCCCACAACCGCGGTGAGCCTTGAGCAACGCGTGCCAGCGTGAGCTGGTTGAATTCTTCCGTGGATGCCCCTCGAGCTTCTCCTGTTGCGTAGACAGGAATAAGAATCATGGAAAGTGCAGAACCAAAGAGGGTCATACGGAACGATAGGCGCAAGAAGCGGAGAAACATGAACGCATCCAGACCAACGTGTTGGAGACAAACGTCGTCATTTACTTTCCACGCGGCAATCGCCCACTGAAACAGTCCCTTCCCGCCATCATAAGGGGGAGGAGAGCGATGGGATCTTGTATATTGACGAGGCTCAAAGAGATTGTGATTGGCTCGATCAATGTCCTTGTTGCGTTTCAACTGGAAAAATAGAAAAAGAGCGGCTCCTTGGATGATGGAGTACCCAAACGTCACCCAAATTGGCGACCATGCAACAACGACAGCGGGATCCGACTCCTCGGACATGATACTGTTGCATCAGCGTGAGCGGCTGCAGGATGGGTGCTGTTGGCAGTTGATGTGCCATCAGCAAAGGTCAATGGGACATCGCCTTGCGCAGCAGTGTACAGTAGTACTTGCGCAGCAGTGTACAGTAGTAATATTGCCCCGTGGATTTAGACTGGCTCTTTACAGTAGATACTATATAAGTCCATACTTTGCTTTTCGTAACTCCGGGGAGATGGGGTAAATTCGTTTTTTCGCTAATTTTCCCTCGTTCTCGCAATATCCCTTCGAGGTAGCGAGAACGCAC
>JAVCKV010244062.1:0-15535 GCA_032274145.1 Herpochondria borealis | reverse complement strand
CCCACCGGGCCTGAAAAAAACGCCAGAAGCGCCAGGTATCGCTGCTGAAAAGTTAACCGAAATGGGCGCAATGTCCCGCGACGAGTGGATAACGATGGCCACCTTCGCCGGCATTCTTGGTGTGCGATTGGAAAAGCGCGGACAGTACTCTCTGAATGGACCCCCGAACGGTGGGAATGGCAACGCCCCCTCGTACCAGGACATTCGAAGAGGTCACGATATCGTACAGCTTGCAGGCATCATGACAATTCTCTTGGCAATGGCACTCTCCGGGATGGTTAATAAATAAGTTTCAAGGAGCGATACCGCAAGATAAACTACTATCCAACGCACAAAGAGCAGAGCAGCACTACATATGTGTATATATATATGTTTAAACTCGGCGTCTTATCGTCAACCAGCTCCCGACGTAGGACCCAGCAGTTCAATGTAGGGGATCTGAGGTGTTTCAGTGACAGCGATTCCACCCGTATGAAGGACGCTCAGGACCATGTGAATGATGTTTTGTTTTGTTCTGCGGCGGGGACTTGATCACCAGTTCAAGTAGGAAACGTTGGCAAACATGTTTGCGATAATCTTTTAGTGCTGAAAGACTATTTCCACCTGCGAAAGTAAGTTGACACCTCGCTCTTTTCTTACTACATGCACAAGTATAACACAGCCACGTTTAAAACAAAGCTCTTTAGTCGCGTTAGACTCAATTGAAAAGAGAAAAGAGAGGAGTGAAAAAGGATTTTTGTCACAAATCCAAAAATTGAAAATCCATCATGACGACCAGCAAGCTCCTTCTCAACTCAGCCCTGCGTGCTGCCACTCATGTCAACTCTTCCCAGATTCCTAAGACGTTGATCAAATCTAGTGCCGCATTCCTATCCTCTGCTCCTACAGGGGGAAAGCACACGCTTCCTGACCTTCCTTATGATTATAACGCACTTGAAGGTGAGTCCACTTTCAACTTACCGTATACCTGCTGCGTATACATGCTGCGTGTGTTCTTATGAACCCACGTTTGCTGCCCTTATCGGCGAATGAAAACTTACTCACCAAAACCGTCTCATTGAAGCTGTCATTTCCGCCGAAACCATGGAAATCCACCACTCGAAGCATCACAACACTTACGTGACCAACTTGAATGCTTCCCTCGAGAAGCTTGACGCTGCCGTGTCTGCTGGAGATGTTTCTGGGATCATTGCCCTTCAGGGAGCTCTCAAATTCAACGGTGGTGGACATTTAAATCACACCCTCTTCTGGGAGAATCTCTCTCCATCCAGCGAGCTCAAAGACGGCGCTCTCAAGAATGCGATTGAAGCATCTTTCGGATCTGTTGATGCAATGAAGGAGCAGATGAGCGCCACTACCATCGCTGTCCAGGGGTCAGGCTGGGGATGGCTCGGATACAACACTAAGACTGGTGAGTTTTACTTCTTGCAATGACACTGCTATGAGATGTTGCAAGATGCTCACACTGGACTTGCAGGACGAATTGAGATTGCAACTTGCGCCAACCAGGATCCTTTGCATGCTACCACTGGTCTTGTTCCCCTCATGGGGATTGATGTGTGGGAGCACGCGTACTATGTTGATTATCGAAATGTCAGACCTAGTTACGTCAATGCGATCTGGGATGTTGTCGACTGGGACGTTGTCGAGCAACGCCTTGTTGCAGCTCAAAAGTGAAGTATGATTGATTAGATCTACATTATACAACAGCCCGGTTTTAGTTTTGGAACTCCATCCTCATCCAGCTCTAGATCCGGGGCTATATCTGACACAATCTCCGTTGGGGGTAGCCCATACTCTTGCACGTCCTTCATCAATTCCATTAGCTTCTCTCCATTTTCCGGCTCATCCTCGTAGACTCGAAGTAAGTTCTTCAGTCCCTTGTACTGTTTACATCGACTGTAGTCGTAGATCAAGTGGAATTGTTGTTAGTACACTCGTCCATTGAGCTCCCCGTTTTCGTTTGACAGACTTACTTTTCATACTCTTCTTCTGAGAGCGAGCTCTTGTTGTCCTCCAACCATTGCGGAAATTTTGATGTCACCTCCTGAATCGGCTCGTACATGAGATCTTTGGACATCAATTGTTGCATCATACCATCGATCATGCTGTCCCCCCCTAGCTTTTCAAACTCATCCATCATGTTGTCAACACCCGGAACATCATCTTCTTCAGTTGTGTTTGCTGATGCCGCCATGTCATTCAACAACTTGCTAATCGTTCGGTCTACATCAGTTTCTTTGGGCGGTGGCTCAGGTCCAAAGACTGGCCTTCGCCGCGGCTCTACAGTTTTCTTCTTCTTGCCATCTTCTGCTGCATCGCCAACCGTTGTTTTTGTCGTCTCCTCCTCCTTTGCAATTGTTTCCTCCTTTTGGATTGCCTCCATTTCCATTTTCATTTGTTCTTGTAGTTTGGCCATGACGTTCCCAAAGCCTTCGTCCGTGTCGTTGTTTCCGCTTGCCACTTGGAAGATTTCTTGCATCATGCTGTTTAACTGTTCCAACTCTTCCCCCACGGGGTCGTCTTGCTGTGATGTTGGTGGCGGTTGTTGTTTGGTCGTAGCTGCTGCTTCGGAGGAGGAGTTTGATTGCTGGGGACACTTCTCGTCCTCAGCATCGTCATCGTCTTCGTCTAGTTCATCCAGAGCAGCGCCAAGGATGTCATCCATATTAACTTGCTCATCGTTACAGCCGCTCATTATTCTCTATAATGCAGCTTGAAGAAGCACTGGGGAAGGCGACACACACACCGCTATTTGATCAGCGTTGCAGAAAGACTACGCGTACTGTTGTGGCTAATATGAGCAGTCTATGAGTGTACGATGTAGAACTGTGGTTTTCTTGAAGGAGCGAGGGGAAGACGACACACACACAATTTGGTCAGCGTTGATGGATGATCTCTGCGCGTACTGTTGTGGCTATGAGCAGTCTATGACTTTTTTACGATGTAGAACTGACCGTGGAACTCTACGAAGAAGCTCAAACCACAAAAGAGCGCAAAAAGTCCGACGAATACGCTCAATTGGGCAGAAATTCCGCTCGTTTCGTGAATTCGAAGCCCGATTTTCATTCTAACAATTTTATTATCGTTCTTTCGCAGACTAGAATAAGATTATGTTTACAAGGCAACTTATGCTTGTTTGGAGGTAGGCTTCAAGGTCACCTCATCGACCCTTTCATCTCCCCGTTGACCGAATCGACCTTCTTCATTCTTGTCCATCTGTTCATAGGTTTGTCCCAACGCGATGTTGGCAGAATCTTGTTTTTCACCTGGGAGCAGCTGTTGCATCGTTGTGTAGGTCGAGGCAAGTATGTCGTCGCTGGGCGGTTCGTCGGTGTCCTTCCTCAATCTCTCCAACGCTGGATCAATCGAGTTGGCAGGTGGGTACCCCGCTAGTGTGATGGCCTCAAACGTCTTGCCACACGCTTCCTTCGACGAGAGCACATCCACCAATATCGAGGCTACATCCTTGCGATTAATGCGTCCTACCGCCACATCGCCCTGAGAAAAGACTGGACGGGATCCGGAAGGCCACTCGTCATTAAGACCAGCCGGTCGAACAACGCAGTACGGGACGCCACTTTGACGGAGCGTGGACTCCGACTCCACCTTGATGTCGAGAATGCCAAACGGATTCAGTCGCACAATGGGAATCTCTGCGCTTCCAGGAAATCGAGCTTTCTTGTCATCAGTCCAGGATGGACGGGTTACTCCAGCTGAACTCAACATGACCACCTGTGGGCATTCCCCCGACTTGTCGTTGAAACACTTCGCAATGGCTGGAATGCCGACAGCGTCAATGCTAGTCTGGGGGGCCACCGCAAGCCCCGCAATACGCTTGATCTTTTCCCACGGCGACGTGCTGGGTGCGTCGGAGAAGCCAGTGGCGCACCAAATTGCAGCATCACAACCGGTAAGACTGTCCTCAATCTGTTTCTCCGATTGCAAATCACATGTTTGAATCGTCAAGGACGACTCATCTTGTTGATCTTCAAAGACCTCTTCGGCCTTCTTCATATCACGCACCATGGCAACCACCTCGACGCCTCGATCCAAGAGTTCTTGAACCACCAAGCGACCGGTGCGACCCGTTGCACCAGCCACTGCTACTTTGGTCACAACATCCTTGGTGGCGATTGGAGCTGGAGCTGTTTTTGCATCAACGGAGGCTGCGAAGGCAGAAGCTCCACCAATGTACAGTGCAAAGATAAGAAAGGTGACAGATCTCATTGTTTTTATCAGGGTTTGTCAATTGTGATACTGTGGAGTCAATGGACACTGCGGATGACGCGACGAGCAGAGCAACGCATCTATCCTGTATGATCCACTCACAGACAGCTGCCACCACCGTGCGCTGCCACCGACACGACCAGTCGCCTCATTTTTCAAGACTTCGCTGGAGGTCCGAGTGACGTGTCAGGGGGAAGGTGATACATCCAGGTTCCCCATTCAAAAGAGCATTACTACGAAGTACGAGTAGAGCTGAAGTAGCACACGGAACATGAGTACAGGTCGATCTAGCCATGTACTGCTCGCTATCTGGAAGTAGACCCAGTTGCAGTTCCGTTCAGGATGTTACATCAACTTGCGATCGTTATGCTAGGAAAAGCCTGGAAGCTCCAAAAGAAGCAGACTTCTTGCTCTTATTCACACTGCTACACGCTTTCTTTGATTCACGCAGAAGCCGCGTTTACAATAGATGGACAGGATTCGAGGCACAGAGAGGGAATGTCATGGTCTCAGGCACTGCTGGAGCTGGTACTTTGGTCGGTTCGCAGTCAGAACGTGGTTTCTTGATGGCCAGCTGCTCGCCAGTTGATAAACAAATTACAGACAAGAACTTAAGTACAGCTCAAGCGGCAGTGCTTTCTAAATCAAGTACGCAACAATAGACCTTTAACCCTGCGTGTGGCACGACAATCTTGTGATGACACGGAAACACTTCGAGAAGGAATCTATGAGAAGTCATGGCCCGAAAGCCTGGGGGTTGTTTGCTGCATATTCCCTCCCACCGTACGGTACCACAGATCCGAACACCCGAAAGGAACCTGAAGCGCAAGTCAGAAGGGCCAGTTTTCTCCTACCCCAGATGCAGTCTTTCTAGAGTGGAGGCTCAGGGCTTCAGATTCACCGTCGACATCATGTTTCTACTTCTTGCTGTTGATCGAAAAGCATTTTCCCTCTTGACGCACGCACGTTCAAGTTGGTTTTGACGAAAAGAAACTCGTAATGGTATCGTGTCGATCCTTCTTGCGTGAAGAATTTACTTTTGTGGGAGATAGCTTTGGCCGTTTCGTGGCCGAGGAGTTGGTTGTTGGAGAAAAGTATGCTTGAATATTGTTCGCTGGTCCCTTCTTGTTTGAGGAAGTTCCAGTTCTCCTTTTCAAGGATTTTGTGGCGCTGCCGCTTTCGCATTGATTGCTTTGTGCTGTAGCAGCTGCTTTGGCAAACATGGATTGAATCGACGGCGCTTTTGGGTCGGGCTTCCAGTTGCCTTTTTCCACCATCTTCCCGGGACACTGCTCCTGGATGAACCTTCGCAGTGTTTTGGCATTTTGAGGCCCGTTTCCTTCGTGATCATTTAGAAAGTAGCAATACTGCGTGATTCCGTGGCGTCGGCGCCAGACTATTTCCTGGGCCCACTCTCTCAATTGATCGTCCGTATACATCGTCACAAGACGGTCTCCCTTCTTATGAAAGCGAATGTAATGCCATGTGCCGGCTGGGGTTTGATTGGAAACATGGTGCGTTGACTTGTCGGGGGAAATATTCTCGCACAAACCAAACTTGTATTGCTTCATAATATCGTAGACTTCCTCACAGTACCAGCTGGCATGTCGAAACTCAAAGGCAATCATGAATTCCATCAGATTGCAATCTTCCAGTATGCGTCCGATTTCATGCAATTTATCAAGATTCTTTTGCAAACTGGGAGGTAGTTGAAATAGAATTGGAGCCAGTCGATCCTTGTTGCGTCTAAACCCTTCAACTAAACGTTCGAAAAAATAGCGAAGGGATTCGTCTACATGTTCCAGTCGTTGATTGTGTGTGATTTCTTGTGGCACCTTGAAGGAAAAGACAAAACCGTCCTTGGCCTTTTGAGACCACTGCCGTAAGGTTTCGAGGCGAGGAACGGCATGAAAACTCGCATTAATTTCGACCGCTGCAAAGGTGCCACTGTAATGTCGCAGTTCATCGGCATGCTTCACGGTTTTGGGATAAAATACGCCTTGTCGCCAGTGCGCATAGTTGTATCCAGCTGTTCCAATGTAAATATCGGCCAAACCTCCGGCGGTGTCATGATTCGCTGTCGGGTTACAAGAAGTAGCATGCTTGTTTGGCTCCATTTTGAGTGTTGCACGTACATGTGCAGTTAGGGACTAGCTTGAAGAAGTCATGTGAATTGTTGCTTGCACAAGAGATTTGTTGTTGCAGCAATGACAATGACAACTTCGGTTTATCCCTAACTCTAACTTCAAGAAGAGAATGAGCTGATTGCTCTCTACACGTAGACTAAAACAGCAGACCCAACCACATGTTCCGAGTAGATCTTTGTGCGCTATCTTCCTCTACCTCTAGACTTGTGCCAGCTTCTACTCTGTTGCGGATTCATGTTATTGCATGGTGAGCTACTTTCGATCCGCGACGAGCTGCAAAACCTGTTCCTTGGTGAGTTCAAGAGCCGCTGGCATGTAATCAGGCACCTTGTTGGGAAGCGACACCGGCTCACTCGCTGGAACGCCAAGCTCCTTGCGTACAACACGTTCGTATAGCTTGCGCTTCACACAATTTTGCGACAGGGACCGAAACGCATTCCATGATTTCGTATCTTGTACTTTCGCTTCGTCGACATTATCCCAGTAGCCCTGAGGAATTTCCTTCTTGGTTATTTGAACCCACTCAGAACATACATTGTCCGCAATGATGCTCCGCCCTTTACAAAGAGGAACTTGTGCAATTCTTTCGTATGCGCCTTCAGTCGTTTGAGATGCAAGCTGGAAGGCGCGATAGCCAACCCAAAACGAAAGACTGCCTTCAATTAAAAGGGCAATGGCCCCTTGGGCCCATGCTGTACCCTTTTGTCGTGCGAGCTCATCAGCTTCTTTCAATTTTCGCAACTTTTCTTCACCACCAAATCGCCGAATGTAAACCTTTGGGAGAAACCGTATTGTTACAAAGGCCGCAAGGCCAACAGTCATGCCCATGATCCAGGCATTGCGTTCAGTTCTGAGTGCACCTCGAAGGATTTCTGTCTCGTCCTTAAAATCCTCCAGATTCGATTCTTGCTCCTCCGTAAGAGTAGCCGTAAGAAGTCCTTGATGTTTCTTCAGAAGATCTCGATACAGATTGCGATATTTGGTTTCATTGTGCAACTCCTTCTCCACAATCAGGTTGGCCATCGTCTTTGACTCAGACGTCAGCGATTCGATGGTTTTCTCTGTGGACTGTGGCATGGTTGACTTAGTTGCTACTCTGGTTGAGTCTCGTTCGTTGGTTGAGAGTGCTAGACGTACTTCTATTCCATCACACAATCACACAATAGGTCTGTTGTATCCCCGTCGTCAAAAACGCCATGTTGTTATCGCATTGGTGGTTGGTTAGAGAAAGGAAGAAGCGGACAGACCTCTCGTCTGTCCGTTGCACCTCACCATAGATTTGAAGAAAAACGTGTATCTTTGAAACTTCAACCATTTATCCAATTAGATGTGTATCTTTGAACTTCAACCATTCATCCAATTAGAATGCGCAGATCTGGATTTAATTGATGGGCAGCTAGCAGCCAATGCCTGTACGTCGTACTACTTCATCAACATGTAATAATGATTTTATAATCGGCATGACCGTGAGAGACATCGCTTAGACTAGTTTTTAAACTTAGAAGTGAAACAAAGCAAGTGCTCGTAAATTTGGCCGAGCTAACATTGGCGTGCCGCGTTACGAAGCCAACAATTGAAAAGACAGCGCGCCAAAGAAGTCCTCTACAAGTAGAGTAGGGGTGCGTTTACCAGCTGCCGTCGGACCAGCTCGTCGGATCGTGACCGCATGCATGGCTACGCCAAGCCAGGTCAATTCTCTACCATGAGATATGCACAGTCATAGGAAGGAACTTCATACAAGATCGTCAGCAAAGCGAAGAGAAAAGGTTTGGAGATTGCAGCATCGGTAAATGTTGTCATTTCCCTCGACATGTCATTTTCAAACGGCTCCGCGTAGTTGCACTTCACTGGGCGCGCTCGAATTCCATCTGCAGTACAGCCGATTCCACGCTGTAGGCGCTATCCCCGTGAGAATCTCATTTACGGCGACTTCGGCACACAAGAGGCCGATTATGCACTTGTGAAAGAGGAATTGTAACCTGGCGGCACCGCCGATGGCATCAAATGCGAAAAAGCGTTCCGAAAAAAGGATTCCGATTTCCTTGCTGGTGGTCTCCGAATCCGTGCGTAAAAGCTGGAGCTTTGGTCAACATGCGCCTGACAACGATAGCTGTTGTTAACAGATTCCTTCCAAATCTTCAACTGTTACTCATCAGCGTGATTCTCGTGGTTGGACAGGCACCAGTCATCTTTTGTCCCAGGTGGCACGGCGCTTGTAGAAATTGTCTTCTCAGTTATTGGTCTCTGCGGATGTGGATACTAGTGTCGCCATGCCACTGGGTGTATATCTCAAGGCACCACCTCATGCTCAAGGTTAGCTTAACTTCGTTCGGAGCTGTGAACGTTCTGTTCCATCAAGTCCTTCTTCCATCAGTTCCAGATGTACCGGATCTTTGTATCTTTTTCCATCATTAGTTGGAGGGCTTCTCATTGAGCTTTCTACATACGCGCTGGTATTATTACTGAGGCTCTACACGATCGCGTCGTAGCAAGTTGATGTTGAGATCTCCGCATGGAAGACAGACATGAATCCAAGCTTCCACCTGAAACATCCACAGAAATAGTTTGTCTCTTTTTGGATACCAAAACATACTGGGAGCTGCGTGGCTCATCGTAGAATCCCGGCTCAGAACCCATTCATGACGTAGCACCAAAGAATAAAATCATCACAGTTCAAGCTTGGTTCAAGATTCTTCCTCCCTCCCTCCCCTCCAACAGATTCTCCTCTCACTTTTCGCAGTCAATCTATTTTCTTCGTTACTAATTTTATCCAAAGATGAAGTTTGCCCTTGCCTCCCTTGCTATCACGTCGGCTGCCGCCTTCACCCCTTCCTCCTTCAATGGCGCCCGTGTTGCTAACTCAGTTTCCTCCTCCTCAGCCTTGGACATGAAGTACAAGGTCGCCGTCGTTGGTGGAGGTCCATCTGGTGCATGCGCCGCTGAGATCTTTGCTCAAGAGAAGAGCATCGATACCGTGCTCTTCGAGCGCAAGCTTGACAACGCCAAGCCATGTGGTGGTGCCATTCCACTCTGCATGGTCGGCGAGTTCGACCTTCCAGAAAGTGTTGTCGACCGTAAGGTACGTTTCTGAATCTAATTGTTCTATCGCGCCATGGGGGGTCATCATGTGTTCTGTGGTTGAGCGATGCTACTGTATCGTGTTCACCCCAAAGATGTTGCCGCTTGTCACTTGTCACTTGCCGAAAGGTAATTACCATCGGTGGATGGGATTGAGCACATGTTGAAGTCGAAGAAAATAGCCGGTATGTTTTCTGCGACCCTCCCCGTGGACTTGCACGAACACGCGTCGAGTTTTTTGTCGAAAAGATATCGTCCGCACCAACTTGTGTTACCATGGCAAGCTTGGGCCCATGTCAGCTCACCCTGCTTTGTCAATCCCGTTCAACAGGTCCGCAAGATGAACCTCATCTCCCCAACAGGTAACGAGGTTGATATTGGAGATACCCTCCAACCTGATGAGTACATTGGTATGTGCCGTCGTGAAATCCTCGACAAGTACATTCGGGATCGTGCCTTCGAGTTCGGTGCTGAGTGCGTCAACGGTCTCGTCACCTCCATCGACGTCCCTGCCGACCACAAGGTTTCCAACAACCAATACACTATCAACTACCAACAGTACGAAGAAGGTTCCTCAGCCGGTGTCCCAAAGTCCATGAATGTCGATATGATTATTGGTGCCGACGGTGCCAACTCTCGTGTTGCCAAGGCCATGGATGCCGGACAGTACAACTTCGCCATTGCCTTCCAAGAGCGTATCAAGATCTCTGACGAGAAGATGGCTTTCTACGAGGAGATGGCTGAGATGTACGTCGGTGACGATGTCTCCCCTGACTTTTACGGATGGGTCTTCCCTAAGTACGACCACGTTGGTGTTGGAACCGGAACTGTCGTGAACAGACCTGCCATCAAGCAATACCAGAAGGCCATCCGTGACCGCGCTGGTGACAAGATTGAGGGAGGAAAGATCATCAAGGTCGAGGCCCACCCTATCCCAGAGCACTACCGCCCACGTCGTGTCCAGGGACGTATCGCTCTTGTCGGAGATGCTGCTGGTTACGTCACCAAGTGCTCCGGAGAAGGAATCTACTTCGCTGCCAAGTCTGGACGTATGGCAGCTGAGGAGATCCTTAAGCTCATGAAGAACGGATCTTACTTGCCTACACAGGCCGAGATCGAGGAATCATACATCAAGAAGTACGATGGACTTTACGGACCAACTTATGCCGTCCTTGACATCCTCCAAAAGGTCTTCTACGTCAACAACGGTGCTCGTGAAGCTTTCGTTGAGCTTTGCAACTCCAAGTACGTCCAACAAGTCACCTTCGACTCCTACCTTTACAAGAGAGTCCAGGGTAACAACCCACTTGATGACCTCAAGCTTCTCGGCGAGACCATTGGATGCTTGATCAACGGTTACAAGAACGCCAAGCCAGACGCCGAGTTCTCCAACCCTGTTGAGAGCCAGAAGCGTATCTAAATATATTTGCCGACAGTCGATGCAAAAGCACAGATAGCCCGGGGGCCAAGATGCCCGCCTAAGCTGTAAAATAGATTTTTCAAAACGGGATTTTATCAGTTACGAGTAGAAGTTAGTCACAAGTTTTCTCTCTACTGCATCTCGCACAACCCCACGTCGTCCACGGTTGCTAGCGGTAACATGCGTCCCTGAAGTCGTCCTGGTGGGTGGACCCAGCTCGAATTGATCAAAGTAAATCATGAAGAAAATTATAACATGGTTTCTACAGTAACAAATCAAAACGGAGGACGGCACTACAACTCATCCAGAAGTGTTGACTTGGAATGAATCATACAGTAGTGGTAGTCGGGACGGAAGAAGACGGGTTTAACGTAGGGCTGGAAGAAGGCAGATAATGGCGGCGCTCAGAAACATTGATGGCGTGAATGCAGCAGATGTGGCCTTCACGACATTAATGACAGCATTCTCTTCTGTGTGGCCTTCTTCCACCGCTTCTCCCTCGAACTCCTGCTCATTGGAATCCTGTGCGGCAAATTCCGAAAAGTCGAAACTGAATTCATAGGAAGGAAAGGGAGGTATGGTGCCGGAGCCTTGGTGAACAACTGTCTCGGGATCTCCAAAGGGCCCGTGTTGCTCTGTCTCTGAGACCCTGGTCTCGACCTCTGAGGGCTGGTGGACAATCGGTTTGGAACGAGCAGCTTGCGCTTCACACTTGGTGGCACCGTAGAAGCTTGTTTGTGAGCAAGCTTGACACGGAGAAGCTGAAGACACCTGTCTTCCAAAGAGATTGAAACTACCGGGGGGACAAAGGATGCCGTCACAACCGAATTCACCAACGTCTCCAAAGAACCAACCATCCTGGGCACATAAGTTTTCATCAATACCCTCGATGCTGTTTCCAGACAGGTATATTCGCCATGCTGAAAAACGAGACAACTCAGCCGGAACAACCCCAGTGAATTTGTTTCCACTCATGTCAACGCTAACGAGGTTCGAATACATTGGGTCGACTGACTCCAGAAGCCTCATTGGCACAGTTCCAGTCATATCGTTGTTAGCAACATCAAGACTCAGAAGAAAGGGCGAGCTTGCAAAGTCCTGCATTGGCCCTGTGAAGCCACTCCCTGCGTCCATCATCTGATCATTGATGGTCAGCAACGTTAGGCCTGGGAGTTGCGTAAGTTCGAGTGGCAAAGATCCACCCAAATCGTTGAATTGAATCGCAAACTGTGCTAGGTGTTGTAGGTTGCCGAGTGAGTCTGGGAGAGTGCCTGTGAACAAGTTGTGCGACAGAAAGAGGTCACACAGATTTGTCAGAGAATCAATATCCTCAGGAATAGTCCCTGTCAACAAGTTGTGAGAGAGATCCAAGGTGCTGAGGCTCGTGAGTTCCAATACATTGAGAGGAAACTCTCCAGTCAGTCCCGTTCCTCCAGCCCCTAAGGCTTTCAGGTTGCTGAAGCTAGTAATTCCCTCAAGTGAATCGCTGTTTGTGTCCCCAAAGTAGAGTTTCGTCACACGAACCACTCGATCGCTGTCGATGCCGGCAAAACTGAGCTGGACATTTGAATTACCGCTAACATCCAAGACTTGCAGAGAAGGTAGGTCGAAGACTGCTTCGGGAATCTCACATTCAAGTTCGTTGTTGCGTAACTCAAGCTCAACAAGCTTTGAATCGTTGTCGCACGTGATTCCATGCCATGTACAAAAGGACTCGTCCGAGAGCCAATTTTCGTTGACTCCCCACGAGCCACCATTGCACGTGGCAAAGAAATCAGTTAGAATCTCTCTCTCCGAAGCATCCTGAGCACCACATACATGTAGCCCAGCTATCGTGAGGGCAGCAACCCACGAAAGGCTTCTGACAATCCTGACAACCATGGTTGGTGTGCAGTCGTGGAGAGTGACCTTGTCAAGGTTGGCCAGACGGAAGAGACAACGGCTCGGCAGTCAGTCCCCCAAAAAGATTGCAAGAACCGAAGGCTGGCGCACAGAGACCCAATCTGAAATCAAAGCACAGCTTCTTCGCAATAGTACCGAAGATTGGGGATCATTCAAAAACCTGGGTTGGCGCACTTAGGTGGGAGTTTTGAATTTGAACCAAACAGATAGCGGTTTAGTCTTGGGAATATGCTATGTGTTGGATATCTACTAACCCCCGTTTGTTTTATATGTATTGACTTTTGAAAACATTTGATATAAAATTACGCTCATACCGTTGTCTAAACATAAAGCAGATGTATATAATATTTAACCCCCAATCATATACTATATTAATGATGGAATACATTTTAAATATAGCGCCATTGGCATATTTTTCGCTAAAAGATCAAGTCCAAAATTATTGGTGAGCCGATGTTGCAGTTCGCGCTCATCTCACATACATGTAGACTATGGTGGTATTCCGTTACTCATCATGGCACCGATGAAACGCGTTTGAAAGAAAGTCAACTTCCTGCGTCGAGATGAGAGGTTCGTACTCCAAGCTCCACCCCAGTCTGCTGCGTGCGCTCCAAAGATCTTGGAAGCTGGTGGCATGGCGTCATGGTCTTGTATGAGGCCCACAATAAGCATAAACTCGTGACAGTGGATGAGACTATATAACATTTGCTGAGTGTCAACTTGAGGCTCTGACTTCTTTGGTTATCGCAGGATGGATGTATTTAGCGAAGACACCATGAGGGTTCAAGTCTTAAAAACCTCTTTCTGCACACCGTTGATTGATTCGAGGGGGCAAATGGCCTCTCGCGTTTGCAAGTATGTGGTCCATGCAATTCACCCCAAACTAGGTAGATCACCTGTTTGTCCCATGTTATTCACGTTCTGCAACAACTCTACAGCCGGAGCCACTTTTTTCTGCAAGGTGCGTCGGTCGTAGGACGTTCGTTGCATTTGAATGCTGTGTCCCATATAAAGGGCCAAGGCCTCCAACTGCTTCTCGGATGCATCTGAATCGCGAACATGGGTTACGATCATATCCCGCAGTAGATGCGGATTAGTCTTCTTACCAGAATAGTTGTAGCAATTACGTGCAACAATCTGATACACAGAGTCCTGTGTAAGTGGATTGCCTGTTCGTGGCTGAACGAAGAATGACTCGGTCTTTGGATTCAAACAAGGGCGCCATTGCTCTATGAACTCGTCAATGGCTGGCACTAATTCAGCTGACAGCACAAGCGGTGGCCGGTCTCCGTATGTCTTTCCTGTCTTGTAGTCATCTGGCCCATGCTTGATCACCCAAAGGTTTTGTTGCTCGTCCTTCACAAATGACTTTCCAAGCTGCAATTCCCGTACCGTTCGTTGTCTATCAGGGACGCAGGCGAAGAATGAAAGGACCAAGTAGTACTGAAAGTATGTCGCGATTTTGCGTTGTTGAGGTGCCAAGTCGGAATTCTCATCATAATCAAGAATCAGGTCATCCAGATCCGATTTCAGCGATTGAATCACCCTTAGGTACTCAGACCAAGTCAACCACTTGCGCGCCTCGTCAGATGATCGAGGTGAGACACCTTGTCGCTTGTTGGCATCCCTGTGCAATTTTCGGAGTTCGCGAATCAGAGGAATGTCATCAAAACTCTTCTCCCCATAGCTTGGATCCGTTTTGCTTTCCCTGGCAAATCGAAACTTGAGCAGCTTAGTCAGACCACGCAGCAGGTTGGCCTCATATGAGACCGAGATTGAACGGCTTGATCGTAACCACAATATGAATTCAAGTATTGGATCCGCTGATTCCTTCTCCTTGCTTGGGACAATGCTATGGATGGAGACCGTAAGCGGGTCGATTTCTTCCTTTCGAGTGCCTACAAACCAACCAACGAACTGTTTCGCATGGCGGACATAAACATCAGCGGTTGCTTTTCTTATCGGAGATTCCTGAGACGCAGTCGAGGGTTTCGTCATGAATGATAGAAAGTCTTCCAACTCCTTGCCCAGAAGTGGATATAGTTTGGTGTAGTCTTTCGGCAGACCATAGCTTTCCTTTGAGTCTTTGTTTCGAATCCTAGCTTTCTCGTTGACGAACACTTCTTTGAATGTTGGCTTTGCTGCTACCTCGTCGTCGCTAGTAGACGACATGTCCGTCACCGAGGGCAAATCCTTGAGATGTCCTGTAGCAGTAGCGGTAGCGGTACCTCTCTCATTTGGCAGCGAGTCGAATGGAGTCCCAATCTTGGCAATCACTGTAGTCCCCCTTTGTGACTTTCTCGTCGTTGCAACTGTTTCCTTCTTCTCGGTGGGAGAGCTGCTTTCTTTTGTTGTGCTGACCAGCAATAAGTCCATAGCAACAGCCCTTACTCTGTGCGCCATCAATGCTTTGAATCCAAAATCTGATTGTAGGAGCTCCGAGAACACCTCAGGTCGATCGATAAAGTCGCGCGCCAGAAGCATTAGCTCTTGGGATCCTTCGAAACCAGCCTCCTCCAGTTGGCTTCGTATTTGGAGTTGAACCAGTTGGGAGAAACCCAGTTCCTGCATAGATCTTTCAAACATATCTTCGTGGTTGACGCTCAGGCGCAATGCTGATGTGTATACATTGCGTGTACCTTGATTTATAGGGGAAGAAGGGATCAATAGGAACGAGAGTAAGCTAAGCGCCCCAAGGATCATCATGGTCAGATGGGATGATTCTTGTGTCAATATCAAAGATGCCAACAGTCTTTCC
>JAVCKV010243951.1:0-15537 GCA_032274145.1 Herpochondria borealis | reverse complement strand
GCCTTTTTGTAATGTGAATAGGTGAACCCTGGAAAGTCATGTGGAAGAAATAGAACTCAATAAAAAGATGCTTCATTTAATTTTTCCAAGTTGCGGACCCGTTTGACGAACCCCGCAAACAGTGTTTTAACGGTGACTTTTATTTCTAATATAACCATAACTGCTTTTGAAAAGAAAAAGTAACGGTTATCGTTGCACATCGTTGCTCATCGTTACACATAGTTACCATACAATTTGGATCAAATTTTGATCCTTATGAAAGCATCCATCCGGGTAACTGAAAACTGTTACCAATCTTTCCCAGTTAAGGTATTTTTGACTAGGTGCAATCAGTAATGTACCCAATACTAGAATACAAAATCAGACAAATTGAATTGTGGTACAGGAATTGAATAGAATAAATAGAAGTATGCCATGTGCGGTGTAGAAAAACCACAAGTGTAATAAGAGCATACGTAAAAATGAAGGAAGGGGGAGGCGATGTTGACAATTCCCATTGACCACCTACCCATCCCAGAACAAAACAATGGGGATTGACCCATCCCCCCTGCTCCGAGCCCTCCCCCGCTCCTTTGTCACAAGCACCGCTGATAGTGTCTACTGAATCTCCAATGCCATCCCCAGCTGCACAGATTCCCCTCTTTCCATTTGAAACAAGCAATTGCGGCCGCCGCGGGCAAAGGGGGGCCGAAATGGGGCACCAAACTACAGTGATGAGGAAATTGGGAAGGTAAGACTTGCAGCCGTTCTTTCCATACGCAAGAACTTTATCCGGACTAAACCAGAAGAATTCAGTATAGTGTCATAGTGTTCGTTATTTTCCGCTCTTTGTAGAAGACAAAGCGCACTACTGCCTTCAGACAGTCTAATGAAATCTACAATACACAAGAAGGGAGCTCCATCATCGCACCAGTGCTCACGGAGCCATTCGCCCAAACCAAATTAACTTCTGAACAGCTACAACACACAGTCCAGACGGGGTGAAATAATTTTTATCTAGCAATCTCCGGATTAGGCCATTCATTTTCCGTCCGTAATATTTTAGTTTCTCACTAATTGTCGTACGACGTTCTCGACATAGATTGCTCTGCTTCGGGGCCATACATGCTTTCTCAGAGTTGAGCAGAACTTATTCCCAAAAGCCTTGTACGAACGTAGGGAAGTACCACATTTCGCAGTACGTAAAGTACTGCGAATGAGGCGTTACTAATCAGCATTTTATTGGTTACTTCCAGATATTAATGCGCATAAATAGAGACTTTCCGACCTTACTATTATCTTTATCTGTCTCCCTGTTTTTAGTGCGAATCGGGACAAGTGTTGCACTTAACTCGGTTCCGTCCATTTCACTGTGCTTGAAGCCTGCATGCTCCGCTCTTCTTGCTCCTCACATGTCAATGAATAGTCACTTCCGTTGTTGTTTTGCGGAATATCGCCACTGTCGTCGGCTTCAGTAGGTGCGGTAGGAATCTCATCCATGACCAATACGATGTGGTGTTCATAGGTATCATCCACGGCGTTCGTGTTTTCGTCATTTTAATGCTGTGGGGTTGATGCAGTTGACTCCGGTTCGGCATCATCCCGTACAGTATTGAAGTAACAGTTTCGGTGAGGGTTTATATAGTTCAAACGGTCTAGAGAAATGGCCCGTTCGTCCTTGTTCTAGAGTTAGTTAAGTGCAGCACCTCTCACAAGGTCGCTAATTTTGCGTGCGATTCAACGCTTGCACTTATAAAATAACGTGATAATCTCGTACTCTTGCGTGGTTGGAATGGTGGCCCGGCCTGATCGGGTGGTCCGCTCCGTTTCTCAACTTTTGGCTTTCGCGTGAACTTAAGCTGGACCGTCAATCTTCAAGTATAATAATGCAGTATTGAGTTCTTTTTGATGTCATAACGGGTCAATAGGATTTACGCACGTGTAGAGGTTAGTGTTGGTTGGATGGCTGAGGAGTCGGATTGACGGGCGTCTGGAAACTGGAGTAGCGGGTCGTTTTCCGTACAGAACTTCGTGTCGACGACAAATCATTAGCGTCGTTCTAAGGCTGCGTTGAAGAAGCCGTCTTTGAACGACGATTATGATGTGTTTTTATTTATAACTTTACAAAGCAAAACTTTAAGTAAAACAGTGCTGCTTTTCCGAGTGTCTTTCACAGGGGTTGATATGTTATCGCCGTACTTACTGAACTGTAACTTTTTATAGTAATCTTTACAGTACTTGGGAATAAAACTACTGTACGTGGGCAGTGGTTACACTTAAGTAAATTTATGAAATTTATCAATAATTTTTAATAATTTTTAAGCTGTGCATGTAGCCCGGAGTAAACTATAGTGTATAGTGCAGTTACTAAAAAATTACTGAAAAATAATAAATTTAATTTTCGCGTACTGCACTGTAATAATACACAATGCCCATACGTGGGTACGACCAATGTCCGGCCGGACAATGCAAGGAAATTTTAAACGAAAAAATGCATGTTCAGATTGATGGCATGAGTGAAAAGCAACACCCTCTCCACACGCTTTGCGCCATTTCGAAGAGTTGCAGAATTTTGGAAACGTTTGTTATCATACTCAATCTCATCGTTCTCGGAATCAGGGTCATCGTGCTCTTACAGATAATGTTCTGAATCTGTCCCACCGTCATTGATGTATCCAAGCCCGCAGAGTTTGGGGTTATACATGTCGCAAATCCGCCACATTCACAGCGCCAGATCCGTTGGGCTATTATTCACGTGTCTCTGGCGAAGTGTGCTAATCCGCTGTGATTCTAGTGCGGTTTCTTCAGACCGAAGTCTTTAAGAGCGGGTTGGTAGCTAGCTACCATTGGACTAAAGCTTGGAGAAAAAGTGATGGACTAGAGAACGGGGGAGTGAGCTTCGGAAAGAGGACGGCTCACATGTACAGCCGAGCGTGGCTTCATCGCTCCGAAGTTGGGGAAGTCTTGCAATAAGGCAAAACCAACCACCCGGAAGGAGATCAAATAAGATGAGAAGAAGTAAAAGGAACAAAGAAATAAGCAATACGGGAAAATGGATTATTTGATGATATCTTTTCCGGATTTTCCGAGTGTATTTCACGGGGGGTTGTAATTTTTAGCCGTACGGAATGTACTGTACATTTTATAGTACGCTTTACAGTACTGGGGAAAGAAAAATTGGTTGCAGCTACTATATATGGGTACGGATGTTTACGTTGAGATTCGTCCTCAAGTCTGTTGGATTGTGGTACTGTACTGTACTACATATCCACACAAAAAGGGGCAGAGAAAGCGACATTGATAGGGAAGGGTGGGCGGGCGGAGTGAGGTGGAAGGATGAGGTTGATAGAGAAAGTCCTCTATCTAAACCTAACGCTCCCTGTTCTCGGATAGTCTGGCGAACGAGTTTATGATCGCCCGGTCGGCGACGTCGGCGCTGATGTGCACGGAGCCCGACTCAAGCGATGCCGAGCTGCGTGCTGCGCTTCCGCTACGGGCGGTTGCACAGCGAGCACCTACCGCGTGGCAGATGAATATGTCGGCTGGCGTGTCAAATCTGATGCCGCGGTTCCGGCAGTTCGGTGAGCGGGAGCGGCGACGTGGTGTGGGCGGGGCTCAGCTGTCCGGGGTGTGTCCGGGGTGTGTCCGCGGCCGAACTGGATAAGGGTGCTGGGTAAAGGCGACAGCAGCAGCGGCGGCTTCGAGTCGCGTTCGAACCCTTTGCCCAACTGCCACCCGCGCGTTGAGACGGATTCGCTCTCGCTGCAGCGTTAACCGCGTCCTGACTGCCCGATTTGAAGTAAAAAAACCACATTTCTTCTCCATTTTCTTCAAAACGATCCATCGCTTGCGGGCATGGATTCTGTTCTCGGAGATTTCCGCACAAGCACCACCTCCCTCACCCCCAAACGACACACATGACGAATCCCATGGCTTGCCCGGATATTGCCTTCGTCTCCTTTATCCCGCTCAGCCCACGTTCACCGTGGCTGCTCGGCTCGTACTCACTTCTCCCGGGCCTCTGCGCCACCTCTTCTGGGCAGAGCCTTTGCGCTTGCCGCGTCGTCGCAACAGCACGCCGTCGCCCTTGCAGCTTGTGCCAAGCTCGCTCGCATGATGTTCTCTATGGTATCTGAGAATATTTTTCGTCGACGCTGTGCAAGTTACGCGGCGTCGACAAAATCACGAAGACAATGACGCGGCCGCTATGAAGGGTGTAGTAGAATGAATTTATTCATATCTACTTAGTAGTATATGGGTACAATATATGTGGTGTTCCCTCACCACATATATGTACCATATAGTGTGCTCTAAGGTTGTCATACGGAGACACGTGTAGTTTATTTGTTTTACTATATAAGCCGCGTTCGGTCTCCCTACGCGACCGCACATTAAAAGACAACTTACCTTCCTCTCTTCGTTCCGCGAGCTGCAGCGCCATGCGTCCGTTGAACTCCCTCTTTCCCCGTCCCAGAGCATTTATTATGGGTGCTCTGGGGATTACCCCTGTTCCGTGCGAAACCGTCGTTCTCCCCCTCGTCCTCCATCTGCGCCCGTCGTGCGCCACCGTCCTTCTGAACCCGTCGTGCTCATATCGGCCCCCTTTAGCGACCGTCGTTCGCACCCCGTCCCCGCGTCCCTTTCTCCTGCCCGTCGTGCGCGCCCCTTTCCCTCGGCCCCTTCGCTACTGTCCTTTGCTACCGCCCCGACCGAGCTGTCCTACAGGCTTTACAACCCTGGTCTACCGACTCCTCAGTCGTTTACTAACAGCTTTCGAGCTGTCATATACATCCTCTACTCTACAGTAGAGGGTACGCACACAGACTCTAGTAGTCTTCATACAAAACATGCAGAACCCCAGGTTTTAGGACTTATTTTTATAAGTAGCTAGACTCGTTCTACTACGAAGGACATGAAGCGCTCGCCGCTTGCCTGGCGCAAGCGTGATCTCAAGGACATAAATAACAGCGTGCAACCCGGTCCGAACGTTTTTCTGCGCGCGTTTGAAGTGAGCTGAAAATTCCACTGCAGAAGCGAAGCTCTTGCTCTACTGAAAGAATGAGACCTGCTCCTTTCTTATGGTAGCCGCGTATTTGTACCACCCGGCCGCCATTGACAAGTTCCAGACGCTGGGCCCGTCGATTGGCGTGCCAGTCTTCTCGCTCTGCGCCTAGACCAACCCGCATGAGATTCTACGCTAGGGAATTGCGGACAAGACACTGAGCGGTTTCAATACAGCTATCTTAGATACGACGTGGCGAAAGGTGGTGGAAGAAAAGCTGATGAAGGAGCTATGCGACATAAAGCAGGTTAGCACAACCGACGAGACGCAACTCTTCGTGGACGCGATTGCGGGACAAAAAGCGGTGACTGTTACGGTGGAATCCAACGACGCGGTTGGAATCACATGTGCAGTGCTAACAAAGATGGGCTTTGACACTCGTTGCGGTGCGGCGCTGTTTGTGCAACAGGTGTCTGGACGGCCTATCAAGTTTTCTGCCGTGGACGAGAAGGTGGAAAATTTGAGCTGTTCTATCCGAAGCGGATGACAAACCGGATCCTCGTCATGGGGGACTTTCCATCGCGGATCGAGAAGGCGGAGTAACAGATGGATAAGGCCGAGGTAAAGTAGATGACGCGTAAGATTATGGAGGCCAAGTTTGACTTCAACGACTTTCTTAGGCAGACAAAAATGATCTCGAGCATGGGCAGCATTGCCGGTCTGCTCAAGATGAGGCCCTGCGCGTCCGGAAAGGTGTCAGCTGGGAAGCTGCAAGAGGCCGAGCTAAAGTTAAAGGTGGCCAACAGCCTGATAACGTATAATACCAAGCAGGAGTATCAAGGACGGGTTTGCGGGCAACTAAGTTAATTTATCGACAATATCGATGGGGACGGGAGTGCGGCGGAATTTTTTTCAGTCCGTTACTTGGACGATGGGACGGAAGAGCTATCGACTGGTTTGTTCGTGGATGAGGACCCTTTCATCAACGAGAGACAGAGGTAGGAAAGCTTGTACTTTGGTGTGTTCGAACGCGTGGATGCGAATGTAGCGGCGAAAACTACCGCACCTGTGGTGTTCACATTTGCGTTTCTTGTCGCCCTTACAGCGAAAGCAGTTGTCGTACTCGAACTAGTGGCTGTTGCAGTCGAAAAGTCATCTCTGTTCTGCTCGACCGCTAGAGATTGAATTTGAAACGGCAACCGCAACCGCAACCGAGACGACCAGAATCCTGCTTCAACCCGCTCCGCCGTTAACACCATACTCCATCCGCCCCATCGCCCTCGCCCCTGCTCCCATCCGTCTCCTTTTTTCCATCCTTTTTTCATAGTGTTCATCATCATAATTCCCATTAGGATCATCCGCTTTCTTCTCTCCATCGTTGTAGGCAGCCAGCCAGGCCGTCGAAAGGTCGGGAAGGAACCATAATGACGCCTAACATGCATTGTAAGCAAAAGCATCCATGTTCGCGTTCACACCTGCCGTTTCGTGCACACTCGATCCCGTCACCGCCGCCGCCACGCCCCGCGCATCCAAATCTGCTCATCCAGGCCCATTCGCACGGACCGCCTCGAGTACCCGAATCCGACGATAACATTACGAGGCACAGGGTGGAGTGATTTATGCATGGCGCGGTGGATACAGGTATGAGGCAATAAATGACGTAAGACAGTGGGCAGACACCGTTCGCATGGTTACCGTCATGAATCAGTGTGTTGCAGGTAACGGTTTTGTCATTGCGTTGGCCACGTAAGGGTCATGGGGTAGAGTAGAAAAAATAATTGTACGCATAGGAGAAGGAAGGGGGATACATAATCATAGGTGGGGGTTAGTGGTTTCGAGTGCCATGAAGACACAGTGCGTCTGCAGACACAGTGCGTCGTCGAAAACAACCAATGTCATGATTATTGATCTGTTGTTGCCAGGGCCGCATTTTTGAATGAATGACTAGGGCCAAAGTTAAGGTAACTATGAATGAATGACTAGCGCAGTAGTGACTAGTCACCAAAATTTAGTCACTGACTTGTCCGTCAAAAAAATTACTGAAATTACCGCCCAAGAAATATAAATTAATTGTGACGTACAGTGATGTACAGAACCTCGCAGGGCACTGTTGTTCCACATTGCATGTATCCTCGATGTGAATGAGTGCGAACTGGAGTATCTGGAGTGCGAAAAATCTTTGTGGGAAGTTTACTACAAATAGCTACACCGCGCAGTTGCACGTGAAGCTCTCGAGCTAAAACGTGGTTTCTCTTGCCCAGTTCTAACATTTTTGATAGACTGTTTTCCGAAGTTGGATATGTTCTTAACGACCGCCACATAGGGTCCCTACCTGCCAACATCGAAGCCCAAATCCTTTTTCATATGAAAAAGGATCTCTGGGGTTTTAAGGATATCAACAATGAAATCTCTTAGAAAATGTCACTCACTTTGCAAAAATCTCTTACAAAAGATGCATTACCATTGGACACCATTGGCAAAACGAAAGATAATTAAGGTTATCTTAGATAATCTATCTTATCACGAGATAAAATAAGATTATCAATCTAATAAAATAATTTACTAAGATACCAATAATATATATATTACGGAGGGTATGGCGAGGTAAGCAATTAATACAACGGATGCAATGATAAGTCATCATTGCATCCGTTGTATTAATTGCTTCACCTCGTCTCTTCTTTTTCTGCGATTACAGATCATCTTTCTCTCCGTATTTTTTCTTCTCTTGATCCGGTATGTTTTCTCTGGTTTTTATCTTCCTTAATGCGTTCTGTATCTTTTGGTATTTCTCGTTCTCTATATCTCACTACCTTCGGCTTTAATATATCCCCTTTTCCATATGCTCTACTCTCCAGTTCTGTAGACCGGTTCGTAATCCAGTTTTGATTTACGTTTCAGCCGCGTTCATGTCTCCTCGTTTTTCCGGACCAAGCTTCTTTTCGTCGTATTCGAGTAGTCTTGTAAGTACTGATTCTGAGACATTCCAAATTGTGAAACATCCTAGTTATCTATTTTCTCCTTAAAACAGTACCAGTTACAGAGAGAAAAAGTAATGCAATGTGCATGTGCTGTACAAAAGTTTATTACAGAAACCACAGCGTCATTCGAATGTAGCGTACAACCAATTTTGCATGCAATAGACAAACAAATTGGCTCTACGGTACGTTCTTATATGACGAGAACAACTCGATGTTCTGAATGTACCTACCATACAACGGTTTTTGGTTGTGACGAACAAAAGATATGGTTGTATTGCTCATTGTTTATGAAAAAAAAAATGAACAATATTTCGTTGAATGACAAGCCATATTTGACTGCACGGTACATCCATTTTAGAGTAAAAGGGCTGCCATTGTCGGACCATATTTTACAGTACCCAATTTTTTAATGAATGTATGGAACAACTAAATTTTGACTGAAAGCTCGGCCATATATGATACCCTTATCATGCAGTGTGACTGGTATTCAGCCACGCTGAACTGTTCTCAAACGTGACGATTTAGAGTTTTGAACGGCAATGGCAAAAATTGGAACATTAATGACTTTATGAAAGCAATTGATAACATGCAATAGGAGGTGGCGGTGCTATTGAAAAAAAGGGCGGGATGCGCAGCGTCGCTTACACTACAAAGGGACAGCGGTCCGTGAGGAAAACTTTTCTCGGAGTGACCTTTGCCACGGTTCGCAGAGCAGGCAAACGGGGACAAAAACCAGAATGAAAAGGTTTGGTCCTCGGATTGTAAAACAGGGTGAAAGCTCTTCTGTATACAAATTCAAAATAATCTAAAACTTAAATGATTGAATGTATCCATGCATCAAGACTTCCGATATTTTTCCGCGGGGTTTGCAGGCTCGGACGCCCTGGTTTTTTGACTCTGTACAGAACTCAGAAGTTTTGTCTGAAAATTATGAAAAGATTGTGGAAGTTCGCGAGGTTGACGGGAACAGTTAGCAGCAAAGTTGAATGGAAAAGCTTCGATAACAATTTTTATCTCACATTGCATACGCTGGAAGACAGATATGCAGATTTAAATCGAATTATTGAACAACTTCTGCAGAAGAAACGTTAGAACATCGAACAAATGGCAATACAAGAGGTGTGTGAAAATGATGAACTATAGAAACGGTTTGATTCATGGGGGCGGTCTGATGTTATGGAGCCTCAGAAAAATGGCACTCATCCGTGGATAGGTACTAATTTATTACAGTTCTATGATGTATTTGATTCCCAAAGATGATATGGTGCGTCCTTGCTGGAGGTAAAGCCAATTGGGCCCATGTACAAGGTCCAAGTCAATGGACCGATGAGCAGATCTTTGGGAATTAGTCGAGCGTGGAAAATCACTGAATATCAAGTATTGATCCGTGCAGCCTCGTACTTTTTGTACTCAAGTTAGAGTGTAGAACCAAGTACAGAGAAGAATACATCTCACCTATCATTCTACCTCGGTATCCTACTGTTTTTTCACATACCAATTCGGAAACTTCAAGACTTTCCTGACTACAATGTGTAGCCGTAAGAATTCCTAAAGTTTCCAATGTAGAATCCTCTGCAAACTACTTCTCTTCCAACGGATTCAAAAATTCTTGAAGTCTATCGTTACTGTATTGAACTTTATGCTCAATGATGAGGCTGAGATGGGCTCGGGCCTGGATGGCGAATACTCCAAGGCTGGAGATGAAATAGGTTGCGGACGATTTACGATCGGTTAGTACAATTGAATCCTACTGGCATCGCACATGATAGGTGTCAATTTTAGCGTAAATATGTAGGCAGCCGATCAAGAACTGAGGGTTACTCTGACTCGCTGGTCCCAAAGAATTAACCGATAAGTAAAGTTATTTTTACCTGTCTAGTGTGCAGAGATAGACGTAGGCCGATGACTGCTTGAAAGTACAGAAAACACATTGCGCGGCAACTGCACCACTCATCAGTGTCGAAGTCTTTGACTGGGACAGAATTCTGTCCAATGTGCCGGGTTTATCTTTATTTTTGAAGTCACCATGACTATGTAAACCTCGGTATCCCTCCTAATACAGTAGTGTAAGGGTGGAAAGTAACTAAAGAGGTGAAACAAAAGTACTTGTTGAACATATGGTGTAGTAGACTGAATTCTCTTCTCTTGGAGAATATTTCTTTATTATTATTTGACTGTATATGGTGGTAAGCGTACTACCATATATTCGCCAAATAGCATAGTCTCTAAGGAAGTCGTACGAGGAGACCTGCAGTTATTTTTTTCCTACACAAGCTGCGCTCCCGTTTCTCTACGCGCGCGCACAGTAAAATTACGTTACCTTCCCTTCTTCATCCCTCGAGCAGTAGCCTGGTACGTACGTTGAACCACCCCTTCGTTCCAGTCATAGAGCTTGAAGGTGTGCTATGGTGACCATCAATCATTCCCTTTCGAGCCCGTCGGGCTGCCTACCCTTTCCGAGACTGTCGTTATCCTCTGTCCCCATTTTAGCGCGCTTCGTGCTCGTCCCCGTCCCATATCTACCGCTCTATCCCTACCGTGCTGTCCTTTTCTGACCCTACAACCACCAAACTCCCCGAGCTGTCCTACATGCATTACACTCCTGGAACACTGACCCCTCAGTCGCCTTTTATGAGCTTTCGGGCTTTTATTCCTATCAATTAAACTACTGTAGAGGATATTACTATAGCACTCTGCAAAATAACTCCTCCAAACACCAAATTTTAGAGCTAGTTGATACTTATGTGGACTTTGTTCTGCATATTGGTCTCCTGATCCAGAATCTTTCAGTCTTGGTTGTTATATTCTAAACAATTTTCATTTTGTTGCTACTATTCCTGTTCCACCCGATGCGAAATAATTTTCGACCTCCCTGCCGCTTTGGTGCGAAGGAAGAAAGGGCCTCAATTCCTTCTCACTACAGGATTAAACGAGCTCAACGAGGTAACATGCAAAACAACGTAGAGAAAAAAGATTTCTAGCGAGTTGGTGCGTACTGTCCAATAACTCCCTTGGCTTCGGACGAAACAACCGCCTCCCGACCCAAGTGTTTGTACAATAAGATAAGTATGTTCCTCTTATTTCATCGCTACTATGCCTCGCCCGTTGATTGGAGAGCCGAGTGGTCAGCCGTATCCGTCAGACGGGCTGCCTGCATCTCATCTCCCTCATGAGATTCCGCCAGCCGGCTGATGTAATACTGAAAAGTCAGATAGTGTAATGAAACCACCAACCGCAGTTGTTCCCCGTCACGGTGGTGTTAAATATTAGAACAATGGTGAGTTAAAAGAATCAATGTTATCTTCATCTACTGCGTCAGCAAGAGATGAAGGCATAGAACTTTTTCCTAGTAGACAAACTGTCGTTGTAGACCCTGATGAATAAAAAGCGGGATATATTCAGTATCAGCCCGGGCTGACCGGCGCCGGTATCAAAGAGAAACCTTAAGTAAGCTGTGCAGATTCACCCCGGCTTCTATATAACATGGAAGGAGATACGGAAGATTCGCTTGGTTTAGCATCCGTACCACTGACTGCATAAATACCATTAAACCTACAAGCCCCCTCCTGAGACGATGCTGGACAAGTATGCGATACGAAAACTACGCGACAACTCCAATGCATCGAGTGAACTTAAATTTATTTCGTTTTGTACAGTAAACTACTAGCCATAAAATGACGCTTGGAATCAGCACTAAGTAAATCGCATTGTACTTATTATGACCGTTATAAATGCTCTAACGAACGATGATCCGAACTGCTTCATTCACTCAGTGAAGTGCGTGAATACTTCGAAGCTCATATTTCTGCGCTCGTCACGAGTATCCACCGACGGATAATTTTACAACGCAAGTCCCATAGTTTCGTGGTCCCACTGGCTCCACCGCTTTCACGTCGACGGGTTGATTACACAGGTGTGCTTCGACCGCTAGTAGACAGGCGCAGCACATCAGAGCCGTATCCACCACAAGCGGATACTGAACCTACAACTGAGCGCGGTGCCGTCCCAGAAGTTGCTCCCTCCTCATAGGTGCAAACCAAATTTTTTCCAATACAGACAGTGTTTTGTCTGATTTAAATTTGATTATGGCGGAAATTAAAAAAGTTAAAAAGTTATTTTAAATTATTCTTCTAAAAAAGAAGAAGAAACGAATTGACGGGCCCTGGAGAAATTCATCCTCTGGAACGGAGTGTTCTACTGATGAAAATACAGATGACCATCCCCTTTCGTAGTAGCAGAATGCAATAGGACCGCCTTATTGAGGATTTTAAGTCCTCTTCCCTAATGGCTCTAATTTTGTGAGATTAATAAAATATAAACTATAGGACCACACTATCAGGTTCCTTCGCACTCCGGTTCAAGGGGTGAGGCAGACTCTGACATATTTGAATAACACGTGGTATCCGTTACAAGTACTCAGTAATCGTACTCGTCTACCGTGTCAGTCTCGTCTACACCACCAGCCGCTGAATCTGTATTAGTTTCTGTCCATCACTATGGAAAGTGTAACAGAAACGAAAAAGCTTTAACGCCTGCTGATAACAGCCTAGGTGTCAAATGCTTGCTACTCCACCTACGGTTGGTACTGTAATATTTTTCACGTGTTACGAGGTGGGAAATTGTGGCAGTAACTTTCCTCACTCTGAACCCACTCCAGGCAGTAGAGGTAAGGAACAGTCATTCTCTTCAAGTTTTAGAAAATAACCGGCTTCAACTGAAGCCTGGTTTGCATCTCTACCTAATTTCTATCGGCAGGTCACCGTATAGTATATATAATATATAATAATAATAATAACCCTTTTCGACGGCTATATCGGTGTTTCTCTCTAAAGAGACACCTGCTACATAAATGAGACAGAGAGCCAACTTGATGTTGACTCTCCGCCTTTAGACGCCCGTACTCCTACGGCGTCTCAATCATGTATTGAAGCCCCGATATTTCTATAAAGTCACTTTTGTACGGCATCCGACCATCTCAGAATTACGAGGACTACTTATTAGATCTGGTATGTTTACTGTCTCTCTTTAATTATAGGGTAGAAGCCTCTAGAGCCAGTGGTTCTACTGAACTTGCTCGATATCAATGTATTTTTGATACATAAGCAGTTCCTAATATAATCCACAAGGATATATTATCACATATCACAAGAAGTTTTAGATAATCTTCGTACAAAAAAGCCGTTTCGAACCTAGCGTCAGCTTGAAAACATTGACTAGATATTTTATGTATTGCTTTTATATACCTAAGATCAAATGGCTATAGAAATCGTCAACCGTTCGTAGTGGTTAGCGAGTTATCTACATACTTTCTACTTGGAATGACCTTAATAGATCGTCGCGTAGAGAGTATATGGGTATGAAAACGTGTCGTCCTACTTTGTGATGGCATTAAGTTTCCGACACAGCTACATTAATGTCGCAAACTATCCTGTGATGCGAATGAACCTTATCAGTACATAAGGCTAAATAAGAGCCACGGTTCGTACGTATTGATAAAAGGCGGAGCATATCCGCTCTATCTGAGGCATTTGTACACGTTACCGTAAATTCGTCTGGTACTTTCTTGGAAAGTACTGATAATTTTTACGGTACGTACAACGGTAACATTGCCAAAGGCATAGTGGTTGTTTAAGAAACTATAGAGTTTATTAAAAACTGCTAACTTCTCACCTCACGATGTGATATTGAGAACCAGATCATAGGAACTGCAAGAGATGCCCCCATGATCGGGGTTCGTGTTTTCTAATATTTCTAACACCTCCACGGGCGACGAAAATTATTTAGAAAATACATACACGGGTAAACGTGTTTTATTAAAAAAGGCTTACATAAGTCTACAGAGCCCGACCCAACATCATTTTATCCTTTTCTCATGGTAAAGTTTACAGGCTTACTATTCGAGTAAACCGACTGGAATGTTCCAGGGGCAGTTCACAGGATTAAACGTCCTTAAGTGACGGGAAATTTAGTAATATTTCTAATTGTAATAAACCTAATTCAGGTCAAACATCGGACATCACCCCCGATGTTACATATGAACACACCGAGGGCTCTCTGTTTGATTTTAAAAACATGAAGATAACCTCTCCCTATCCATCCTTAACCATCGAAGTACTAGATAAAATTCCTTCAGCGCCAGTTGTTTATGGGGAATCTAACACTGAGGGTCAGCATTTTACAGTAGATAATGTTGACCTCAATCACTTAACTGCTCATTAATCTGGGGCGTATTTATGACTGACTGACTATGCCGAAAAAGTTGGAAATTTATACTGACTGACTGACTACAGGCAGAAAAAGTCACCCAAAATTGTCACTCATTAGTGTCGTCAGGGAAAGAAGATGTTTTCAGCTCAACTGTATTTTTCATTAAAAAAATGCACGTTGAGAATCTGCGAAATTAATTGATCATTTTGAATCGTGGGTGGCATGGTCCTTTTCAAACCGGCCGGCGGCGGTGCCCGACAGGCGTTTAACACCCCGCACCCAATTCCTCTCTCCCGGATCACAGCATCTTTGTGTTCGTCTCTCCTTTGCCCTTTCGGCAGACCTTGCGTTATGTGCTCATGACATGGCGGATGAACACTCCTCTCCCATCAATGTTCCCGTCGACGATCCCACTTGCAGAAAAATCAACCCAGATGTAACCGGGACGGCCAAGCGTCTGAGACAACAACAAAATCAGAGTCAAAAGAGACGAAAAACAACGCGTAATGACCGTGGAGGAAGTGCAAAGACATCCGTGTGGAGCACACTCGCGGCCACTGTCATTCCACAGAATGACGGTGTGTCGGTCTTCCACTGCTCGGTTGCTTTACTGAAGGTCGTATGAATGGCAACGGATCCAACAGCAACATCATCTACTATTACAAATCTCGACACCCGAATCTGCAAAAGAAAATCGACCGCTTGGACAAGCAGAACGGGAGTGAAGAGCAGATAAAGGCGGCCGTTTCTGCTGAGTAGAACAAACTGCAGAAGAAACCAGTTCAATTACGTGCAAACAACTTCTTTCGACGTAAATAGACATCCAATGTTGGACCTACAGTCTCTGATGACCAACAACAGGCTTCAGAACGCGCAGGTTCAGCTTCAACTCCGCAAGAGATTACTGCACAGGTCGCGCCGCCTGCCCGCTCCCTGCCGGATCCTTCCCAGTCCTTGATTCAGAGCACGGCGTTGATCTTGTTCGGCTGTACTTCTGAGACACCGCTTTCCAGGCTTAGAACTCCAGCATTTCAAGGCCTTGTCTCTGTGTTTGGCGGAAGGATGCAGTTCAGCAGCAAGAAACCGCTTTTGGAATCACTCGTAGATACTTACGATGCTGTTTGTCGTGTGTTGAGTCGTGAAGTGTCCAAATGCCACACTGGTTCGATAACATTCGATGGGTGGAGCTCAGCTCTTGGTGCACCTATTCTAGGAATTACATGGCACTTCGTCAACTCTTAATGGGCGCTTCAGAGTATTCTAATCGCCACTCTCGACATTGGTGAGGCGCCTAAAAACGGTGTTCAGTTGTGTGCAATATTAGAGGAGATTATGCAGAACAACCCTGTTGTTGGCTCCGAAAGCATC